>CAIGQQ010037704.1:2844807-2874789 GCA_903798035.1 Danio albolineatus
CATTTTTATTTATTTTTAATCTAATATTCAAATCAAATATAATCAAAATCATTCAAATATCTGAATATTTGAATATATTTGAATTTGAATATTTAATATTCAACATTTGTAAAATAAAATAAAATAAAATAAAATAAAATAAAATAAAATAAAATAAAATAAAATAAAATAAAATTAAATTAAATTAAATTAAATTAAATTAAATTAAATTAAATTAAACTAAATTAAATTAACTTGCCTGGATAACAGAATAACCTAATTAAAATTTAAAATTGCACTTTAAGCTGAATACAAGTACTGTCATCATGTATGTATATTTATAAGGGGCGGGATTCACACGATATGATATTATCATGATGTGATATTGATATATCACGATATCAACAATAATGATATCGATACCATCATGATTCATTCATTCATTCATTTTCTTTTCGGCTTAGTCCCTTTATTAATCCAGGGTCGCCACAGCGGAATGTACCGCCAACTTATCCGGCATTTGTTTTACGCAGCGGATGCCCTTCCAGCCACAACCCATCTCTGGGAAACACATTCATACATTCTCATTCACACACATACACTATGGACAATTTAGCTTACCCAATTCACCTGTACCGCATGTCTTTGGACTGTGGGGGAAACCGGAGCACCCGGAGGAAACCCACGCAACCACGGGGAGAACATGCAAACTCCACACAGAAATGCCAACTGGCCCAACCGGGACCTGTGATCGAACCAGTGACCTTCTTGCTGTGAGGCGAACGTGCTACTCACGCGCCACCGTGGCGCCCCTACCATCATGATATATTTGTAAATTTGTTCATTCATTTTCTTTTTGGCTTAGTCCCTTTATTAACCAGGGGTCGCCACAGCGGAATGAACCGCCTACTTATCCAGCATATGTTTTACGCAGCGGATGCCCTTCCAGCTGCAACCCAACAGTGGGAAACACCAATACACTCTTGCATACACTACGGACAATTTAGCTCATTCAATTCACCTATACTGCATGTCTTTGGACTGTGGGGGAAACCGGAGCACCCGGAGGAAACCCACGCAACCACAGGGAGAACTTACAAACTCCACACAGAAATGCCAACTGACCCAGCAAGAGCTCGAACCTGCGACCTTCTTGCTGTGAGGCAATTGTGCTACCCACTGCTCCACAGTGACACCTCAAATGAAGGAATCCCATAGCTTACAGCACCTGGTATTCCCAGGAAGTCTTCCATCCAAGTACTAACCAGGCACAACCCTGCTTAACCTCCAAAATCAGACGAGATCGGGCTTGGCCAGGGTGGTATGGCCATAAGCATATTTGTAAATGAATAATGAAGAAAATGCATCAAAAAAAGTTATTGGTGCATTTCTTTTATTAACAGCACACATTTTAGAATTGGAACAAGGAAAAACAAGCATACAGCTGTCAAACAAGCTTAAAAATGCTGATGTGCAGACAGCAGTTTGTGACTAAAAAGGCACATCTCTAAACTAGTAGCAGAATCTCAATTTAGTGGAATATACATTTAAGAAAACACTGTCAAAATAGCAATGCGTTGCTTTCTGGTTTTCGGTAAACTTAAGACACTTACTTCAACTTGGCCAACTTCATTTCATCTTCATTTTCTTGTCGGCTTAGTCCCTTTATTAATCCGGGGTCGCCACAGCGGAATGAACCGCCAACTTATCCAGCATATTTTTACGCAGCGGATGCCCTTCCAGCCGCAACCCATCTCTGGGAAACATCCATACACACACACATTCACACTCATACACTACGGACAATTTAGCCTACCCAATTCACCTATACCACATGTCTTTGGACTTGTGGGGGAAACCGGAGCACCCGGAGGAAACCCACGCAACCGCAGGGAGAACATGCAAACTCCACACAGAAATGCCAACTGACCCAGCCGGGGCTCGAACCAGCGACCTTCTTGCTGTGAGGCGAACGTGCTACTCACTACGCCACCGTGGCACCCCTTGGCCAACTTATTTGATATATTTTATGCTTAGCCCTGGTTTCTTTTAAATCATGCAAAATCCTGCATTCCCACTAGATGAATATTTTTTCATCAAGAACAGTAACTGATCGGAATGCTCATGGAGGTGAGCACAGACTCCTCTGAGCACTTATAATGTATCCAGCAGTAGAGAACATTAGTTATTTAGCCATCAAATTAAAAAGTAATTTTTTATGAGTTTTCTTATTTCTTAAATAATGTCAGCCAGTTCAACAAGACTTTCCCAAGGTCTGCAATGGTTAAACAAAAGGCCCTTCAAGTTATATGTTCATGTTCTATTGATATCTTTATCTAATATAATATTTGGCGGAATTAAACTATTTACTGGGTGTACTGCAGCCAAAGCGCTAAACTCTCACTGCAGCACTATCAGCTATTATCAACTATTATCTCACTATCAGCATAATTCATAAACACACATTTATTATGCACTGTACATTTTTTTTTTACATCTTCTGTGAAGATACGAGAATTATACTAACAGTGTAACGACAATTTAAGGCCAGCACATAAAAGAACAGTACATTTACATTTAGCACAGTGTTTCTCAACCATGTTCCTGGAGGACCACCAACACTGCATGCTTTGGATATTTCCTTTGTCAGTTACACAATTACAGGTCTCTGCTAATGAGGTGATGGTCTACCAGGAACGTGGTTGAGAAACACTGATTTAGCAGACACTTTTGTCCAAAGCTACTCACAAATGAGGAGGCATTCATCAAGAAGAGGGAATACAAACAAGAAGAGATACTTATGCAAAGGAACTGTTGAGATGTAAGAGCTGAGAAGTGTTTTAGTTGTCATTTGAATGATTCCAGCAGTAACAAACTAGTCAATAATATTACTCAACTTTACTCCGCAACTACAGTACAAACAGAATAATCCTGGAGCTGCCATCAGTTTCTGACTTAGGTTTTAACATTTCATCTGCTTGTGGTTTCTGGAATGTCAAAATGGCGATCAAAAGTTCCACCCTGTTTTGGAAAGCAACAGCTCATTTGCATTTAAAGAGACAGTTTTTGCTTACACCCCAATAAGTGTAAAATTTGAAAGTTATAATAAATGATCTGTGGCATATTATGAGCTGAAACTTCTCAGACACATTCTGGAGACACTAAACGTTTATTTTATATTGCATAGTAATGTCAAATTGACTCAAATAATAGCTTGTGCAGAACTAAAATCTACTTGCAAAAACATTTCATTCAGCAGGCTTACGTGTGAAAGAGCCACTTTAGCAGATCGCATGTCTTGTAAAAATAGCATGAAGATGTAAAATACCAGGCACTTTTCAAAACTCGACCTCAGCATGGAAACAGTTTAACCTCGAGAAGTCTTACTTTAGCTCTCCCTATTCTGTTTTCTTAAACTATTTAGCTGTTTCTTTTCATAGACGTTAATATGTTTGCTCATTTCAAAGAATCTTTAAGTACAGGAAGGAACATCTGACAAGCCACAGCTGTGTAAATCCTGGTTCTTCAGACGCTTAAGCTGCTTTTAAACAAGTTGTCTAACCACAATTACACAGGGAGGAACCCAAGACAAACTTATTATTAAACTTACACAAAACCACTTTACACAGAGCATGTATTGTTACCAAATGGTGGCACTGGCACTTAATGCTAAATAATAAAAATATCCAAAGACTAGAATGTTGGTAGTTAAGTACAATGTTGCTGTAATGTTTTAAAACTATGTCAATATGAATTAGCATAGTCCTAGTTCCTAGAATGTTTCTAATAGCTTTTACACAATGCTTAAATGAAGAAAAAAAAGTTGAACATGCTGTTAGCATGAATTGTTGCTACCTCCTAACACTTTCTTACTTTCTAACATCTTTAGCAGGTTGCTGAAATGTTTTGAAAAGTGCTAACTTTAATTAGCATGTTGCTATACTGTAGATTTAGCAATTTTCTAGCATTAATTAGTTTAATAAGTCTTAATGTTTTTACAATTGCTAGTATGTTTTAGCAGATTTCTGCCTATTGTTTTCATATTTTACCAAACTGTTAGACAGAATGGAAGTCAGTCTGCCTCCTGCAATTACAAACATGTACATGTATAATGGAAAAATAACAGTAATTAAAAAAAACAAGGGGGCGCCACGGTGGTGTAGTGAGTAGCACGTTCGCCTCACAGCAAGAAGGTCGCTGGTTCGAGCCTCGGCTGGGTCAGTTGGAATTTCTGTGTGGAGTTTGCATGTTCTCCCCGTGGTTGTGTGGGTTTCCTCCAGGTGCTCCGTTTTCCCCCAAAAGTCCAAAGACATGTGGTATAGGTGAATTAGGTTGGCTAAAACTGTCTGTAATGAATGAATGTGTATGGATGTTGGAAGGGCATCTGCTAAATAAAACAAATGCTGGATAAGTTGGCGGTTCGTTCCGCTGTGGTGACCCCGGATTAATAAAGGGACTAAGCCGAAAAGAAAATGAATGACTGAATGAATGAATGAAAAAAACAAGGTTAACAGGTCAAAAACAAATAATTTTTTTTCATATTTGTCTTAGAATTTAGAGTACATTCATCTCAACGGAAACTTTGGAAAGCATTCAGGTAGGAAAGTATGATACAGATAAATGTGAACATAAATACAAAAACATGTACATTTTACAGTGTTTTACTTTTCCCACTGAGCCATGCAATACAGCAAGAGCTCTGACAAGCCTGTACAGACACTCTGACTGATCATAAGATACACACTGTACCTGTGGGGAACCATCTGTTTCTTAAACCTGTCATTGACAACAAAACAAAAGTCTTGTTTTCCCAGAACGAAAAAAAAAACCTTCTCTGAAGTCTAAACTAAATGCAAACCTGACTCACTATGAATGTGCAACATCTGTCTAGAACATTACTGCGCAAACTGGCAGTCATAAGCCGAGTGCGACACAAATAAAATGACAATTTGGTCATTTTCTCGCTCTCCACTTTTCTTCCCTTGTCATTTCTTCCCTTTACTGAACATAAATTAAATATTTTAGGTATCTTGAAAACTGGTAGCCATTGACTTATATAGTTTACCTATCCCTACTACAGATGTGATTGAGCATTGGTTTCCAACATGTTCAAATTATATTTGTTTTTATTAAAAATAAATAAATTAATAAATTAATTATACTAAAATACTCAGAAAGGTATTGTACCATTTGAGGCTGGGTAAATAATAAATGTTATTTTTTTGGCTGAAACATTCCTTTAATATCTGTATATTTCATTAAAAAAAAATCTAACACTGAAACTTGTTTACTTTATTGCATGTTAAAGAAGGGATGGTCCACTCAAAACCAAAATGTACTCACTATTTACTTACCATTAAGTGATTACAAACCCCAACAATTTTCTTTCTTCGGCTGAACACAAAAGAAAGAAAGCTGAAAACATGCAGCTCTGACTTCCACAGTAGGAAAAAACAAATACTGTGGAAGTCAATGGTTACAGGTTTCCAGCTTTCTTCAAAATATCTTCTTCAATGTTCTTCAAAAAAGAAAAAAACTCATAAACCATGAACCATAAACCATAAACCTCATGAACCAATATCGTATAAATTTTAAAATCTTACTGACTACCTACAAAGCTCTGAACGGCTTGGCTCCCCAGTATTTGCAGGAGCTCCTGATTTATTATAGCCCATCACGTCTGCCACGCTCAATTAATTCTGGACAATTAATTATTCCCAAAATATCAAAATCAACTGTAGGTGGTAGATCTTTCTCTTATCTGGCACCTAAACTCTGGAATAGCCTTCCTAGCACAGTTCGGGAAGCAGACACACTCTGTCAGTTTAAAACTAGATTAAAGACACATCTCTTTACATTAGCATACACATAAAACACAAATGCTTTGGAATCTAAATCCTCTAAAGGATTGTTAGTCTGCATTATTTAGGGCAACCGGAGCCGGGAACACTTCCCAAAAGACATTATAATTTGTATGGCATCTGCGCTCATGTTAGTCTGTTTTTTATTATTCCCGAGGTTTCCATAATCCTGGACCATGCCGTATCCTGAGCAGCTGCTGTGGTGGTCATGGAGGAGTGGAGAGCATGAGACAGATTTTTGTAATACTATCCCTGTGACAGACGAGTCCTCGCATTGTTCCCGAAGGGCCAGCCTGTTGACCAGCCGGTGACCCACCTGTGGTCTATCCATGATGGATGTCCAGCGTTCTCCAGCCCCGGCACCATAGACTGCAGCTCTGCACAAGACGTCTGGCCATAGGAGAAATGGTCGTGCCCAACTGAGCCTGGTTTCTCTCGAGGTTTTTTAATTCTTCACTTTCGCCAATTGGTGAAGTTTTTTCCTCGCCGCTGTCGCCTCTGGCTTGCATGGTTCGGGACTTGTAGAGCTGCGCATCGATCGATTACTCTTCAGTGTTTGGACTCTCAGCAGTGATTATTAAACCACGCTGAAATGAACTAAACTGAACTTCAACACTGAAAACTGGACTGACACTGTTTCAATATTTTATAATGCATGCGAAGCTGCTTTGACACAATCTACATTGTAAAAGCGCTATACAAATAAAGATGAATTGAATTAAATTGAATTGAACCAGTGGAGGGAGAGTGTACTCACACTAGGCACAGTTTACTTGAACAATGCCTGGGTGCAATTGTCCCCCCATCCCAGATTGACTGTATTTTTACCTTCTGAGCACACTTACATCATCGATGCATTCAAAAAACAGGATGAGAAATGTTCTCGCTCAGCACAGCCGAGATGGCTTTAGTTATGTTGTTTTGTATTATTTTGAGTTGGTTGGGATGCAGTGACACATGGCTGAATATTTTGCAGAACAGATCCACTGCTTATGACGCTCATAAATTTTCATAAAAGTCATTGTGTTGCATGTATTATGATGTTTGCTGATGCTGCCAGCAGGAGTGAAGGGAGGGTTTTGCGTCTTTGATAAACTATGACATGCCCTGTTCATTGAAAAGTGAAAATGAGTAATAAATCCATATTAAACAGCCACCTGGGTTCCTTTAAAAGTGACGTTGGGATTTTTGTTCCAACTGAACGACAATCTGGCCCTTCTCTTCCAACCAGGTCAGGGCCAGCCGAACGAATCAGGCTCAATGGCAAGATTCGGATAGCTTAGTGTAAGTACACCCAAAATGATGACAGAATTTTCATTTGTGGGGGAACTTTCCATTTAACATTATTTGACATCCACTGTGAAATGAGCCGCTGTAACAGCTGGATAAATGACCCAAATTAATGAAATATCATAACTTTTGACAACACTATTCACCACACAGGAAAACCAACTGTCCGCCTTCTCTCTTGTGCTTTTTTTATTCTAAACGAACACAGATTACTGAGTCCAAAGAGAAACATGTAAGCACATGCAGCAGTATGGATTTGAGAGCAGAGGTGCTCCATTTAAGGAAAAAAAAAAACAGTGTCTCTTTTGGTCTGGATGGACATACGCTGCTCTGTGACTCAACCCTTTTTATTGATTTTTTTTCAGAGAGGCTGCTACGAACATTCTCCACTATAAATGCAGACTTCAGGCTTGATTCAAAAAAGGCAAATTTAAGGAGAGAACAAAATGTTTCTCAGCCTTCAATTCCCTCTAAATTGGCTTACTGGGTGGCCTGACAAAGTCTGAAAGGTTTAGATAAAAAATAAAAAAGGTCCATCAATCACTCTTCTCTATATAGGCTTTGTCACGATAAGCACAGCGCTGCCGCCGTGTTTGACTATAATTACAGGGGAAATGGTTTCACAAGGCATGGAGTTTTAGAGAAGCAGAAGGTATTTATTAAGGCAATGTGCAAGAGACGTTAATTTAACGTGTGAGAAGCTTTAGTAATCTATGTGCTTTTATCTCTATATTGAATCATGGCTTGCCAGTGTGATGTTCAGACATTGTTTAATTACTGGACATGTATCCAACTTATATTTACAGTTACGCAGGTGTCACACGCTTTTAATCACTGTGACTTAGAATAGAAGAATATCACAACATAATTTGCAGTTTAAAATGCCAAAGTTTAGATACAGAGAATGCGTAAATATATAAAGCAACAATAGCATATTAAGCAATACATAATGTATATAATATGTGATAAATATATCAATTATAAATTTTGTATAAACATAAGTACATTTAAAATTGAAGTTATCAATAATAACTGCCATTGAAAATGATAAAAAAGTAGAGAATGTTAGCCCATTTTATATAACTTATCTAAAGTAGACATTTTGCAAAAGAACAAAGACATCTTGCAAAAGAAAGCAAACACTTATTTCAAAACTATTTAAACTCTTCTAAAAATGTGTTTTTTACCAAGTAACTCAATACACAGACATCAAGTATTGGTGACATCCACTCCAAACTACACATATTTCCTGTGAAATCGCATACTTCCATACAATATAGTTCACTAAAAACAGTATGCAAGCCAAGTAGTATGTTCTAATTCATAGAATTTTAAAAAAAGTATGCGAGAAGTACCTGGATGACCTACTGAAGTGCGCATCTGACGGACGCTACGCTATCCCATAATGCTTCTCGAGAGAATTCGTGAGATGGAGTGAAGCGACACAACTGATGTGAGAGGGTCACATGATGATAAAAAAAATGGTGGTTGTAGTACACCTGAGTTCAATTCATACTGCTCACATTCATACTGTATAGAATGTACTTTTCTAACAGTCGAGGAGTACACTGACAGTAAATTCAAATACCATACCTACTTAGTAGTAGGCGATTTTGGATGCAGCCATAGTCATACATACACTCACACATTCAAATATGTACAGAGGTACACTGTATACTGTATCTATTTGCATTCTGCATATACTGTATCTTCGCTATAATCAGAAATGGTTGAGGAAATGAATAAGAATATAATAAAATACACTCACTGGTCACTTCATTAGGTACACCTTACTAGTACCGGGTTGGACCCCCTTTTAGCTTTAAAACTGCACCCCGATGCGGATGTACTGAGGTGTTGTTTTTCAACATGTCAGTGTTTATGAATAGATTACAAAAAAGAACAAAAGTAATCTTGACAAACAATACATTAGTGTAAAGCTACAACCCTCAAGCACCCATTGCAGCTAGTTGCTTTTCAATGGGAAGCTTATAAAGGATGTATTTGCTAAATTTGTGTAAGTTTTACAGAAACTGTGTTTCAAGTCATCTTTTTTCTAGGACATTACATTAATGTATTCCTGTGTTTGTATATGAAAAAAACAAACATTTAATACAATTTTTTTTCTCATAACTTCATAATGTATAACATTTTATATTTTTGATCATGACACTTCCCCTGTTAGCACTGTAAAGCCCAAAGTGTCTTCTTTCCAATGATACCTAGTTTGTGTTTGTAGCTTACTGGAATCAGGAACTGTTACTATTTAGTAACAGGTTAATCCTTTGTGGCAAATCGTGGCAAATTGTGGTAAATCTCCTGTTTTACCACATCCCAAAGGTGCTCTATTAGATTGAGATTTGGTGACTCTGGGGGCCATTTGAGTACAGTGAACTCGTTGTCATGTTCAAGAAACTAGTCTGAGATGATTCACGCTTTATGACATGGCGCATTATCCTGCTGGAAGTAGCCATCAAAAGATGAGTACACTGTGGTCATAAAGGGATGGACATGGTCAGCCACAATACTCAGGTAGGCTGTGACGTTGACACGATGCTCAATTGGTATAATTGGGCCCAAAGTGTGCCAAGAAAATATTCCCCACACCATTACACCACCACCAGCCTGAACCGTTGATACAAGGCAGGATGGATCCATGCATTCATGTTGTTGATTCAAATTCTGACCCTACTATCTGAATGTTGCGACAGAAATCAAGACTCATCAGACTAGGCAATGTTTTTCCAATCTTCTATTGTCCAATTTTGGTGAGCCAGTGCGAATTGTAGCCTCAGTTTTCCTGTTCTTAGCTGACAGGAGTGGCACCCGGTGTGGGATTCTGCTGCTGTAGCCCATCCGCCTTAACGTTTGACATTCAGAGATGCTCTTCTGCATACCTCGGTTGTAACAAGTGGTTATTTGAGTTACTGTTACCTTTTCTATCAGCTTAAACCAGTCGGTGATTGTATGTGAAAATCCCAGTTGATCAGCAGTTCCTGAAATACTCAGACAAGCCCATCTGGCACCGACAACCATGCTACGTTCAAAGTCACTTAAATCACCTTTCTTCCTTGTTCTGAGGCTCGGTTTGAACCGCAGCAGATCATCTTTACCATGTCCACATGCCTAAATGCAATGAGTTGCTGCCATGAGATCAGCTGATTAGAAATTTTGTTTAACGAGCAGTTGGACACATGTCGCCACTGGCTCGCATGGTTCGGGACTTGTAGAGCTGCACACCGATGGATTACTCTTCAGTTTTTGGACTCTCAGTAGTGAATATTAAACCACAATGAACTGAACTGAACTCAACGCCAACACAAAAAACCAGACTGACACTGTTTCGATTTACTATAACCTTCTATGTGAAGCTGCTTTGGCACAATCTACATTGTAAAAGCGCTATACAAATAAAGGTGAATTTAATTTAATTGAAAGTGTACCTGATAAAGTGGCTGGCGAGTGTATATTATTCTCTAAACATAGTATTTTCATTATATTTCAGTAAGGGATCGCCTGTAACAGCAATTTTAAGCAAACGGGTGAACCATTTTGTAAGTGTTTTCCCAATAAAAAACAAGAGCTGTGCATTTCCAGTAATGTGTGTAATATGTGGGGAACTGTACTCAAAGTTTTGCCAAAAGACATCAAACTGAGTTTAAAGCATGTGATGTGCTTGTAGTTTTGCAGGCTTCATCTAAAGCATAGGCAGATGAGTGAATGGTTTCACTAGGTGCGAAAAACAAACTGTAAAATATTAGAACAGAGCTGTCGATCAAAACATTTGATGCAGAAAAATAAACAAAGAAGCGAAATCTGATATACATATACATTAGTGGTAGTGTAGTCTTCACATAATGTCTATTTATACCTATTTACAAGAGCTTGCTCAGAAAACACAGCATAATCTGAACTCCAGATGATAGGGCCATAAAGGGCAGAAGGAGTTCAGTGCTTATTTTAGAAGACTTAGTGGAGCAGTTCAACAAACACATAAGAGAAAAGCAGCAAGCGCCAGTACCCGCAGATCCCAGCACTCTCTGAATAAATGTTTTTCCTGAAGAAGGGTTTTGTTTGTGCGAGCTGGCATGCAGGTATTTGGTTTTGCGGCAGGGCAGCTGCTAAATGTGTAGACTGGGGCTCGTCCATGATTTGAAAGCTTTGGTTCAAAAGCTCAGTGAGACAGGACGAAATGCATTTTCAAAATGGTACCAACGGAGCGTTATGCCTATTTTATTACACCTTATAGATTTTTTTTTGATAAGTTGCTGCTTTTAATATATTACCAATATGATATTATATGAAATACATGCATATATATGGGAGGGCTGTGTATGTTTATGTGTGCACATGTGTGTGACAGACCTCCCTGTCGCTGCTGGGCATGAACACCATTATCACTGCATTGACTGTGCATATTTAATGAATAGGGTGCTAATTAAAAGCATTGTGTTTCAGCATTGTGTGTGTGTGAGCCGGGTGTCAGACTGAAACTCACACTCCTGTGGCACAAACGGTGAACTGGCATATGGAGAAATCAATGGGTTAATTAGCTACTAGTTTGCATTACTACGCACCAGGTCACGTTTACAGACGTCTCCATTCTCACTTACAGTCAGAGTTGATCACTAAAGCTGAAACACTGACCTTGCCTTTCCACTCCATTAGCCCCAATAGACCCCCTTTGGCTTTGACATTCAGCTTCACAATTACTTACTGAAATCCGCCTGCTAAATTTACATTGATTATAATACATGCTCTCCAGGCAAGGGAGTGTTGTAATTTAAGCTGTGGGGAAGGTGACTGAGTTTGTCAATGCAATTAGGTCTCTATGATTTAGGCCAATACACATGGTTTAGAATGGATTTAGTGCTGTCAGAAAGCAAAAATTCAAGGACTGTTTACAAACACACAAATCAAAACTCATATAATTACTTGGGATTTTTGCCATCGAGCATTTGTGTGCATGTGTGTGTGAGAGGGTTTGTGTATGTTTTATTAGTGTTTAGGTAATGAAAAAATATAATACAAAATAAACTAATGAAAACAACATAAACATTTTTTCTGTTGATAAAATATTTAAGCATCAATTGATGTCATAAAACCACAAGCCTGAGGATTAATAACAAAGAAAAAATTATTTGGTTTGAAATCAAATGAAAGTACTAAATTATACAGTTTAGGGGTCATTATAAAAAAAATGCAGCAAAATACCACACACAAACACAAGTACTGTATGTGCACAAGCACATACACAATATATTTTTAATTAATTAATTGAATTAATGTATATAATCTAGATACATGTTTCTGAAAATAAAAATATAATACATTAAAAAGATAAAGGTAACTTATTTATCCTGTTTACAATGTTTTTCCACAACTGCTAACCTTTAACTAATTAACCACCAATTGATGTCATTCAATAACAAGTGTGATTTCATTTGATTGAATGTTTTTAAACAAACTAATGATTTCATAAATAAAGACTTTCCAAATAACACACAATAGTGTGTACATGACGATATGAGCTGAAAAATACCAAATATTGGCACATAAAATTTAAAAAAGACATCAACAAAATCAGCTAAATCCAACATGTAATAATGTAAAAATTAATATATTGGGTAGCACTTTATAATAACTACACACTTTGAACCATTTATTAAGCATTAGTAAATAGTGAATTCATTTTTGTTAAGCATTAACTTTACATTAATAGACGTTAGTAAGCAGTTTATACTTGCAGCTACAAATGCTCTATTCTTGACTTATAAGTACATTTATAATGTGCTTAATAATTGTACTTTCATAATTTGTTACTGATTAATATTTCATGACTAAGTTAAGTATCACATTATTTACAAACCATTTGTATTTAAGAGAAGTTGGTGGTTTTTAAGATCATTCATAATGAGTTAGCAAATGATTAATAAACTATTAAAATCAACATTTATATATTGTATTATTCAGGCATATATTAATGGTTACTATGTACGGTAGTAAATGCTTTATTAACTCAACTTAATTAAGTTTTGTGACCTGATCTAAAGTGAGAACTGTTCATGCTTTATAAATCCCTTATAAATGACAATTAAAGGCTCAGTATCAATTGAACAATAATCTTAGCAATCCTATCTGAAAAATGAAATTACTGTAAAGTTTAGACATTGCGGAATAACAGGAGTGTCAAAATACAGCATAACATTGGATAAAAAACAACAACAATATAATTTAACAGTATATTATAATGAAACATTTTAAAGTTATTTAGCAATGTTTAAACTGTACAGTCATTTTATTTTAGATAAGGTTGCAAAGATTTCTTTTTCATTTGATACATTTGATTTCATTTGATAGTTTCATTGTGTACAGCTGAAGTCAGAATTTATGCTTAATAAATTATTCATAGTGTGTAGTTATTATAAAGTGTTACCCCACCTTAAAAATGCAAGTTAACATGTCAAAGATTGTGCATGTTGTAAAGGGCAGGGTTATTTTAGTAAAATCTAAGACTAAAACTATTGACCTGAAAACTGTTTTTGTTAACTGAAATAAAATAGTCACAATAAAAAAAAAAAAAAAACCCTAAAACTAAAGAAAAATAACAACAGTCACAAAAACTGAAATAAAATAGAAATTTGAATTATTAAGCAGTGATTCTTTAGTGGAAAAACAGAGAAATAGCTGTAGATGGCACTTTCACAACCAAATACAGTATATAATAGTTATACAGAGTGCCTATAAAACCATATACCCTGTGAAAATCTATACCTTTTCTTACATTACACCCTGCTAGTCCTTTGGGATAAAATTGTAGAAAGTCACAGGTTAGGAGAAGGCTACAAAAACATTTCAAACGCTGGAAAAGTTATTTGGAATGTGATTTGATATGATATCAGGCTGTAAGACAAATAAAGTAATTATTTCAAAGGGGTATGATGATTTTCCATAAGCACTGTAGTTACTATATGACAATTAACTACAATAATATATTTGGTGCAGGGGAAACAATGAGCTATAGTGGTTTTTAAGCTAGCAAGAATTATCATTTTTATTATTCATCTACCACACCAGTTTCCAAGAAAGTGCCACAGTATTTTTATTCTCTTGAACAAATAGAATGGAAACAGTGTTTTATTTGCTAATGTTTTATGCAATATAAGTAAATTCTCAGCTTTGGGTGGAAACTTAGCTTTTAACAGTGCTTATATCAGCAAGAACCATTAATTAACATGCCAAATGAAGTGCAGAGCTCTCTGTGTGGAGGTGTGTGGGACAGAAGTGCTGACCTGTGTGAGAGATGAGCGGGTGTTCAGCTCTGTGGCAGGGGGACTCCGGGACCCGTATGGCCCCCCGGCATGGCACTCCTCTGGGCATCATCATCAGCAGCAGGCTATGCAGCAGGATGAGGCCGCGGGCCAGGGGCCTTCCCTCCGCCATGGGGGTCCACGGGACACTGCTCAGTACTGCTGGGACAGGGGCATAGGGCACTGGGCATCTGCCACGCAAATCTGATGAGAGAATGATTGAAAAGGAGAGAGCGATTTAAGAGTGTGATAAGCTTTGATTGATTTATCTGTTAAAACATTAGAATAACTTTCACAACCTTCATTAATCAGTCATTTGAAAAATCAACAGACGATTATTTAAAGGACCTGAAGATAAGGACTGGCTGACCATGCTGTATACGATCCTGATTATTACTAGGCTTACCTGCAGTTATTCTAGGTGATAAAACAATGGACATAAAATACATTGAGTTGATTTGATATTATTTTATAAAGTAAGAATGCGTGTAAAATCACCACATTATAATAATTACGTTATAAGGTAACACTTTATTTGGATGGTCCATTTGAGTATTAGTAGACTGTCTACTTAATATCTGTTGATAATGACATTCAACAGACATTTGACTGACTATAAAAAAGTTTGCAAGTACATGTCAACTTACACTAGCCCTACCCCTAACCCCAACTTTAACCCCAACCTAACAATCTACTTATAATCTAATGCAGTGGTTCCTGAACTTTTTCCTCCAAGTACCACCTCAGAAATAAATTGTCCCTCCAAGTACCACCATATAACCGGTATTGAAGTACAGTAGCATAGTAGGCCTAATTAAGCAGTTACAGCACTGCACAGTTCAAAAACAAGGCTGATTAATTATTCTAATTGAGAATATTTATTACTGTCAGCCACTTAAATAAAAGGTTTAGCCTATTATAATCAATTTCCTGATGACATCAGTGTTATCCTACACATCAAAGGGTTAAAAGTGTTCATTTTTTTACTTTAATTATTCAGTGATTCCTCCACGTACCACTAAAAGAAAGCTTGTGTACCACTAATATAGTGTACCACAGTTTGAGAACCACTGCTCTAATGAGAATTAGTTACAATGTAACTTAAATTCAACAAACAGACCATCAAAATAAAGTGTGACCTATTATAATAAAAATAAATGAAAGTAAATTAATAAAAAAATATGCTGCTAACAATATCGGAAAAATCTAACATTGCCATATTTTTGTTATTCTGCAATATATACGGCTATATGAATACAATTCAATTTGGAAAGAATTCACCCTTTTAGACTGATTGGGATGATTCTGCAGGGGAGTGAGTCTGCATAAATCTAACAAACATCTTACAAGCATACACGCAAAAATATCTTTGCTGCTTAATCCAAACTACTTATTTGAAATGAGCTAAAACAACACAATACTAGAGATTTTTTGGGACAACTTTATTGTTTTATGTTTAACCCGCCTAAATTTGTTGAGGTATCTTAATCGATTTGTATTGGGACAACAGGAATTAATTGTCTGGAAGCCAGCATTTTTACAGTGTCGACAAATACAGCAAGAAAAGGGTATCTTTAAAAAATAAACAGTGTTTTATCGTTTTCCATGTCTAACTGTATTCAGGTACAGTAGTTCCTAAATTAAATTGAAAAAATCCCCACTATTAAAGTTATAAACAGTACAATTTCTAATGCCTGAATACTTTTAAAATCACTATATAGTTACAGCCCTCAAAAACACATGCAAATGATCAATTATAATACAACATTGACCATTGCGAATGATCAGCTTGTCATTTCAGTGCTGAAACGATATATTGTGCAGCCCTAGAGCACATACTATATTTGTTAAAACATATCAATGCTAATAAAGAAAGGCAACTATTATTATTGTAATCGTTATTAACTTTAACAAATGAAAGGATAAAGAGTTGAAGACATGTTTATATCAAGACAGAGTAAAAAGAGTGTGTCAGAGCCAGCGTGCAGCCAGATAAAGAAAATGCAGCTGTTGAGGGCGTCACATTCATCTCCCAAACCTCCTGCGCTCTCATCTCTGACCTCCGGCCTCACTTCCACAAATCAACACAGGGGACTGAACTCCATCTCCTCTGAACAGCACACACACACACACACACACACACATACCCACATGCACTACAACAAGGCCTCGCACTGCTCACACACAGCCAGTAAAACTCACAGGCTCAAGAGCTACAACTCTGATATCTTTTTTTTAGTGGTTGCATACCACTAATTAAAATGTTAAAGTTAGTCATGGACTTAAATTATACCAGTGTTATTTTAGTATCACAGACGTTTTCTGAAGTGCAATTTTTACGTTTTCTGTTCTCATTTTCATTTTCATTTTCATTAGGCTACTGAAAAAAAAAACACATCAGAATCACAAGATGTTAACTGAATTCTAAGGGAAAATGTGCTGAATTGTGAGATACAATCAAACATTGCACAAATTATAAATTTTTATATTTTAGTTGTCACTTTTTTTAGCGCTGGCATGCAGCATGAACACAGACTGGTTGTTTGTGTTTATTGCTATGTGTACACTTGCATTTTTCTGTTTCTTGTTTGTAATAATAATAATAATAATAATAATAATAATAATAATAATAATGATAATGATGATGATGATGATGATAATAATAATAATAATAATAATAATAATAATAATAATAATAATAATAATAATACATACATACATACATACATACATACATACATACATACATACATACATACATATTTAATAATATTCATTCATTTTCTTTTCAGCTTAGTGCCTTTATTAATCCGGGGTCGCCACAGCGGAATGAACCGCCAACTTATCCAGCATTTGTTTCACGCAGCAGATGCCCTTCCAGCTGCAACCAATCTCTGGGAAACATCCATACACACTCATTCACACTCATACACTACGGACAATTTTAGCCAACCCAATTCACCTATACCACATGTCTTTGGACTTGTGGGGGAAACCGGAGCACCCGAAGGAAACCCACGCAACCATGGGGAGAACGTGCAAACTCCACACAGAAATGCCAAATGACCCAGCCGAGGCTCAAACCAGCGACCTTCTTGCTGTGAGGCGAAGATGCTGTTCACTACGCCAGCGTGGCGCCCTATTTAATAATAATACATATTTAATAATAATCATTATTTTAGAATAAGAAATATTTAATAATAATAATAATTAATTCATAACTTTACAAATGGTTGTTATTATTATATTATACTTGCTGTTGTTTTATATTATTCTGATGTGTTCATTATTTACATTTTGTATTTTATTTATATTTATATTTTTATTTAACTTGGTGTACTAAATTAAAACTGAAATTATAAATTATAAATTAAAATAATATTTATATAATACAGACATGTTTAACACTCAAATGCATGGATGATTTTGACATACTGACTTTCATTTCATATGTTCAGTTTTCAGTAAAGAGTTAAATAAAAGTGTCTTGTGACATAAACAGCATGCAGTTGCAGGAAAGAAGTCATTGTGTAAACTAATTATTTGACTTTTTTTCAATTATGAGTTTTTCACAATTACTTTTTTTCACAGTTAACATCAGGACATTTGAAGTCTGGCTTAAAACATTTCTCAGACTTGAACATTTATTATAACTGACTTATACTTTGACTTCTGGCTATCATGCAGTTGTGACCTAATTTATTGCAATACTAGGTTTATATCTCACAAATCTATGTTTTTTTTATCTACCAATTTAGTGTTTTCTGAATTTATACAAACATTATTAACATTAAAAAAAGTTATGTATTGTTTAGGTATGGGACGATAACTGCTTTCAAGTAGTGGAAAAGTCAAGGTTTTAAAACCGCCAAAATGTTCTGCTATAACATTCCAAAGGTATGTGTAAGATTTTTATTTATGTTAATTTATTTTTTATTTTTTTGTTTTTTAGGACAACAGTATCTCCAGCAAAAAAGATAACCAAAGATGCCATTTTAAATTATAAAGAAATCTATGTTTTTGAAACAAACGAAGACAGCAGAAAACAATGATTAATTTGCATAATTTAGCCTGACACGTTTACTGTTACAAAATATTACAAATGTTTCTCAAAATAAACTCTTTTGTGTTCAAAGGGGAAAAAAAGGTTTTTGTTTTTAACCCTGACATTTAAAAAGAACGTTTTGCAGCAATCACAGCACCATGAAACAGTAATTTTATCCAAGGTTATAATATCGTCAGAATCTTATACCGGCCCAAGCCTAGTTGCATAAATGAACTTTTAAAAAAATAAAATAAAATAAGAATAAACTAATTATGAGAAAAAACAGTTTTAATTATCTTTTAAAATTCAGATTGATTGATTGACTGATTGTTCGGTTAGATTTAGTCAGTAAGATCGACTGACTGACCTACTGTATTCTGTGCGGAAAACAAGTTTCAAAACGGAACTGATTGTGAGAGAAAATCTAAAGGGTTTGTAGATTCAGTAGAAAGCTGTGGCTCCATACTGTCCAGCATCTACTAACAGGAATCTGTTCAACAAGACAAGGGGATGTAAAACCTCATTTCCATGCTCTACAGACACGAGTCTCCAGGCCCATCAACAGGCCATTCAGATCTGCAGTGTGTCAGTTATTGAGTCCCTGTGGTCCCTGTTGATGAGAGCAACTTTGGCGTAATCGAGTTTTGTACTGGCCTTGGTGCAGACTGACTCAATTTCATCTGTACTGACATACTGTAGAGAGGCAATCCTATGGAATGGAAGATGAAGGGATTTTGATTGACAGAACATGCATTGCAGTGGTATAAGCGCTTGTCTTTAACGTGGTGCTGCAAAGTCCATCCAACAGACCAGGAAATAGATCTTATAGACACAGATGTACATTTTATTAATCCGTAGAGGACCAATAATACAACCTGGAGGTTGTTCCTAAATAAAATTATGGCTTTCTCAGAATTCAAAATTGCAAGAAATAGTTACAATTCTAAAAAGGTCTATTGTGACATATTAACAAAAAACTATTAAACATAAGCTCAGAAATCTGAGATATAACATGTCAAGTCAAGTCAAAGTGTATTTGTAAAGTGCTTTTAAAAAAAAAAAGTGCTTACCAAAGTGCTGTACACAAATACACCATCTAAAACAAAAAAAACAAAAAAACAAATACAACAGACACATGACTCTCATATGGTATTAAAAGCCAACAAGTAAAAATGGGTTTTAAGACTAAACTTAAGAACGGAAAGCGTTGCGGACTGCCTAACCTGGAGAGTCAAATTATTCCAGAGTTTGGGGGCCACCACTGCAAAGGCACGGTCCCCCCTGGTTTTCAACCTTGTGCGCTGAACAGCCAACAGTAGCTGATCAGCACATCTAAGTGCCCTTGATGGAGTATATAATTGGATTAATGAATAGTATCTTGGTGCAGGTCCATTTAGGCATTTGACACCAAAACTAAAATCTTAAAATGTATCCTAAACTGTACAGGAAGCCAATGAAGAGGAGCCAGTATGGGTGTAATGTGCTCCCGTTTGCGTGTCCTGGTCAGTAAACGAGCAGCAGCATTTTGTACCAACTGCAGACGAGTAATGGAGGTATGGCTAATACCCACATAGAGGACATTTGGATTTACATGACATATATTTGGATAGACCTTTATATTTGACCAATATTTATATTATATTATGTGTATATAAGCCAAAAAATCTAAAACATTGTGTCAACATTGTCTCAGAAAACATATGAGTCAAAATGACAGTTTTTTAATGCCACAAATCAATAGAACATTAAGTAAAGATCACATTCACTGAAAACACTTTGCAAATTTCCCTAAAATATAAAATCATAATTGTAATTTGTAATAGGAATGGCTTTCCCAGTACTGGCTTGCAGCTGGAAGGGCAACCGCTGTGTAAAACTATCTGCTGGATAAGTTGGCGGTTTCAACAAATTGACCCTCATGGCAACATCTTGTAATTCTTGTATTTTGACTTTCATGTGTTACAAAAATCTTGAGTTTATCTTCATATAAATTCAGTTTCAATTTCACAGTTTTTGATTCTGATTTTTTTTTTTTTCAAATTAAGCCAAAACCACAAGAAATAAATATGCAATTCTGGAGAAAACAAAATCATAACTATGAACCTAAAATTGTGAGACAAACTCAGATTATAAGATATACTCTACAGTTCAGATTGGCATGAATAAAAAAGTCTGAATTTAGATCTTCATATAAAGTAAGTACTGTATCTTGTAATTCTGACATTTTTCTCAGTCTATCTTAAATGTAAAGTGCCACAGTTCTGAGTTCATATCCTGACCTTTACCTTAGATGAACCCATAATTGCAACTTTAATTAACAACAAAAGAGATATAAACTCACAATTATGTAAATCATATCTCTTTTTATGAAGTCTATATTTCAGTTTACATTTATGTCTCAAAACTATGACTCTATTCTCAGATAAACTCCAAAATGTGAAGGAAAATTACAAAAAGTTTTATACATAAGGTCAGAATTCATCTTTCATTCATTTTCACTTTTTCTATTAGGCTTCCGAAATTCCAAGTTTTAATTTTAATTGGACAATTACACTCAAACACACAAAAACAGCAACATACTGAACCACAAAATACAATATAGAGTACAGGCATTTGATTTATTTCCCTGTGTGAATCGCAAATATTTGCAGCCCAACAAATGTGCGGAACATTAAACCCATATTTGTTTTGAACATTACTGATGCGACCAATAACCGCATTACATAAGAATTTGCATAACTTGCTTCTTTGCTTACATACGGGACCACGTCATCATTCAAGCAGACAGACACACAAAAAAGAGCATAGAAATTCTAAGAATCACATCAGTGTGAATGACCAACTCGGCTATTGATTAGAGAAAAAAGTCCATTAGAGGCATTTTATGCAAGCTTATTTGCTTTATGTTGTAAAAAAAAATATATATAAAGTTATAGCGCTCCTGTAGACATTTTGAGTTCGAATCCAAGAGTTAAATATCCATGATGTTATGATTTCCCTGAACAAAAAGCAGAAAAATAACACCTGCAAGCTTAACCAGTTCCCGCCATGATAACATAATGGCTGGTTGTTATAGTCAGGGTGTCATAAACAAGATTACAGTTTACTTTAATCATAGCTGCACATGACAACATGACATATTCCTGCTGCGGTCCAGTGTCCGTCATGGAGGAAAATATCAATATATGTGACAGCGATAAAACAGGCTAAGAGTTGCTTTCTGCTAAAAATCAGTTAAACTGTCCTCCTTTAACAGAGGAGAAGTAATGGGAGAGAAGAGTGGTCCAATATGAGCTCATTATTTCTACAGAAAAATGGGGATACTCTACATATTAGTCTGCCGCTTTCTGTGCTGAATCATCTTTGGCAATAAAACTGAATCTGGTTATGTCTTGAACTGAATTTAAGAGAGAAATAGAAGAGATAGTACAGCCAAATAATGAAAACTCATGTCCTCATTTACTCAATCTCATGTCATTCCTTCTGGAGCTAAAGATGAGTGTTAAATAATGTACTGGGTTTAGGACTGGATCTTTTAAAGCTTCATACAAAGGGTGAAGAAGACCCATTAAAATAAGCTAAAATCGGAAGTATCTGAAGTAATGTGATACAGTGGATTTGATATGATGATAGACTATAATATGCATTGTTAAGTGCCGCAGAAAGATTACTGAGTCAGTGAGTTACTTACCTCTTGATTTGTAAATTAACTATTTTGTGAACTGGATTCATTTTAAAGATCTAAACGCCAGCTTATACTGTGTGTGTTTGTATGTGTGTGTGTGTGTGTGTGTGTGTGTGTGTGTGTGTGTGTGTGTGTGTGTGTGTGTTTTTTAATCCTGAATGATTGTAGCATGTCAGACTGCACGAACATGGCTCCCATGTTACACTGTAAGATCTCAGCTGTCATAATGTCAGACTGATAGACAATGAAGATGCGCAAAACATGGAAGAAAACTCCCCCTGGGGTTTGACGTCATACACTTTCATTGTCCTGTGTTCTGAAATGATTCCCCACAGCAAAGGTAAGCAATACGCAGTGGCAATTTTGTACACAGCGTGCCTCAATAATAAAACCAGGAAAAAAAAAAACTTGCGGTCATTTGAATTGTCGCATGGATTTCGTCATCAGATTCGGTGCTATTGGTTCTTGGACTGACGCTCATTACAACTGTTGTCACACTACAGGAAAGTGTCAAAAATCTTTTAACACTGTCAGAACTTATTTGGTGGAAAAATCCGATCGCAGCAGTCATTAAGTAGCTGTCTGTGAACATGTCAAACCAACGATCAAAGATCACCGATTGCAGCATAGGGTTTCAGAAATCTTTTTGGATTTCCCAAATTTGTCTCAGATGACAAAATCATGGCTGAAATCTCACAGTGTGAGCAGTGCTTGACTCAGGAGAAAGATTCATTCATGAACTCTCTCATGGACTACTATAGTGTAATGTCGTTCATTCAGTAATGAGCTGTTAAAGAGCCCCTGTCATGGGTTTTTGAAAATGAGCTTGCATGCAGTGTGTAACAGCTCTAAGTGAAGTGAAATATCCAGCTAAGGCTTAAATCTGTAAGTGCACAAGGTTTAAAACTATTGATTTATCTATAAAAGAGTCGACTCACAGTGTTTCAAATGAATCGTGTTCATAACGAGTCTTAGGCCGTTCCGGCGTGGCTACGAAACGTAAGCCCCGCCCATTTGTGCCTCCAACCCCGCCCACAAACAGCAGCAAGCAAAATAACCAGTGTTGCCAGATTGGCCGGTTTTGAATTCAATTGTGCAGGTATAAACCTTTTGTATAGGTTTTGGGCTAGAATCAGTCAGCTACATCTGGCAACACTGAAAAGAGCACTGTAGCAGACGGCGTTTGAATCATGTCACGAAGACGCTGAGCTCAGCTAGATATTATTGGAAGTGTGCGAATGAACCAAAGATGAAACTGTAGAGTCAGTGGTTGAGGTTTATTTCTGCAGAAATGCCTCAGCATTATAGCCCCAGCCTTGTGCTACGTTCCCTCTAAGGTGTGCTTCTGAAATCTACACACTTACAATGGAGGATTAATCGGCCGTTTGTTAAAGGAAGGATCAGAAAAGATGTATGCAGGGGCGGACTGCCCATACGGAGCACTGGGACATTTCCCAGTGGCCTGATGGTGAATCTGACCTGCACCCTCTATCCGAACTCTCCTATTTTCTCCATGTCACAAGTGCAAGTAAGTGTGATTAAAACAGTTGCCTGTTTCTCTAGCTTGCAAATTATGTATTTAATTGTGTTTTGTAACTTGTAACCGCTTGTAGTGTATCTGGGTAACTTCTTATATTCTTATATCGCGTCTAAAGCCACGTTGAAAGCAGGTTAAAATGCGCTTGTAAGCTCACGTTTCACTGCTGTTCGTTGCTATGGCCACATCAGCTCTCCTACACATGTGCGACGGTCCTGTTTCATAATAGTTCAGCTTTTGCTGCTGTGTGCATTAATACTGAATATGTGTCGCTGTTTTTACTTATCATTAAAAATAAGGTTAGCACTGTTGCCTCACAGCAACAAGGTCACTGGTTCTAGCCCCCGCTGGACCAGTTGTCATTTCTGTGTGGAGTTTGCATGTTCTCCCTGTGTTTGCGTGGGTTTCCTCCGGTTTCCCCCACAGTCCAAACATATGTACAGGTGAATTGAATAAGCTAAAGTGGCTGTAGTGTATGTAAGGGTGTTTTCCAGTGCTGGGTTGCAGCTGGAAGGGCATCTGCTCCATAAAACATATGCTGAATAAGTTGGCGGTTCAATCCGCTGTGGTGAACCCCTGATAAATAAAGGGACTGAGCCAAAGAAAAAAAAAATTAAATATATATATATATAAATAAAATCATCTGAAAACTTACAGAATCTACCTAATTACATCCAGATACACTGATAAAATGTAATCTTTTTGGCTTAAATAATAAGATAAAAAGCAATAACTAAAGATTACCAGTTTTAACACTGCATTAAAGTGAGTAAATGAAACAATTTTATTTTATGTTTTATTTTTCATTTGAAACATCTCTTTAAGGTAGAATGAATAGCCATAATCAAAAGGAAAAAATGAAAGAGCAAATTTCGAACCAGTTTGAAGGTCGACCAAATACAAATCTTAAACTATTACTAAACACTCTGGGTGCCGTTCAACTCATACAACAGACTCTGTACCCTCAAGGTCACTGACTAGCACAGCTATCTTTCAAAGCCACAAGCAGGAGCTTATAATTATACACTTTAAATGAACATACTGTGCGGCAGACCAAAGTATGAGCTCTTTACTTCACAACCATGTTGTGCTGTTCTCCGAGTTTGCACAGATGTCCCTTAACTGTGGAGTTCAAACCCACTTGTGGAAAAAGAAGACACACATATTGCACCATCCTGAAGATGTTTCTTTACCTTACAGAACAGACAAGACACAAGAGTGTAAAAACACCAGACTTTACCCAGAGAAAAGCCAATAATGGGACAAGACGGGAAATAGCGGTTTCCTACACTCTAGATCGACAGCAAGGAAACACAAACCAGTGCAGACAGTCACAGGCAGCTTTTATTTCCACTGCAGATCAATTCCAATCTTTCCTATCTCCGTCTTTCACTCTGACGTCTCCACTAAAATGGATATTTCTACCAAAACCCCTGAGGCAACTGGATTGAGGAGGCATTAGCAGCATCTGGTCTGGAAAAAGGCAAAAGCACAGGGTCATGTGGTTCAGGCCGCCTCTGGGCATCCAAACACACAAAGCATAAATAAAGGGCATTTTCATACAAGCTCTGGAGGATTGAACAAGGCTCAGCCGTGCCTGAATCAGACCTCTCCATCTGGAGGTAGATCCTAATTGGACATCGGTGTTAAAACTGACATCCTCAAACTGCAAATGATGGAAAATGTACATCCATGCGCTGTGACAGGTGATTTTATGAGCTGGTTAATGTGAATGTGCTAGACTTTTGACATTTAGCATACTTATTCTTCCAAAAAACACTACACTTTTGTGATGGGCTGCTTGCTGAAGCATTCAATTTAAATGTTATAGTAAACAATGTTTTAGTAAATTGCTTTAGTAAATTTTTAGTTTTTTGCACATTCTTGTTTCACTTGAAATGACCTCAATGTATTGTCAGAAGACTTGGTTATTAGTTTAGCTTTGCCTGTATGTTTTTTGATTTGAGTGACAGAATTTATTTATTTATTTATTGAGCCATAAAGGACCACAGTTTCACCTAAAACTGTATGTACTGTATGCATGTTTTTGATTCTTCGAAATCATAGAAATACCATAATATGTTTGCAGATATTTAAGAAACATACTAAGTGAACATGTTTCTCTGAAAACCAATGCTAAGTCAGTTATTCTGCTTTAAAAATCTTCTTTTCGTGTCGAATGTCTGTCTTTGTTGTTGTCTCCATAACCTGCCCACTGCCAGTTTATCCAATTATATTTCAGCACTCTGTGTTGCCTTAATTAAATATTCCTTAAATTGTTTGACATAAGCAGGGCCAGACGGAATCTGCAGACATTTTTTGCTATTTCAGCGCAGAATTTTGTTAAAAATCTGTGGATATGTGTGGAATGATTTTGGGAGTATCATAACTAAAACCTTAATATATGAAATAAAAAGTAATACCTTTTTAACTTTTATTTAATGTTTATAATGTGAATCAAATTAGATCCACTTTATTTATTTATCTCTACTAAAAGACAGAAAATATTACAAACTGTATTATAAATAAGTCATATGAATATTTTTTTATTTCGCAATATTATTACTGAAATTAATTAAAAAACTGAATAAATTTATATTTACACACATTTACACACGTAAATAAACAGAATCAATAATGGGCTAAAAATCTGCGGAAATCTGCGGAAATTCCGTGTGGCCCTAGACATAAGTCATTATACTCTAAAATTATGTACAATAACATCTCATAAACTTCCTTAAAACATCTTTTAAACATCCAAAAACATTTTATTGAAGCCAAGCTGCAGAAATGACTTGCATTTGCAAATCATTTGAAGTGACCTCAAAACCAAGAACACTAAGATTTTTCATAATGAGGTTTTTCCAATTCATATCTAGGCTTTGTTGAAGAATGAATACCTTGTTTTGAAGTGCTTGTTTCACAACCTTTTCATGACTAAAATGTATTTTCGACAGTGTTCAGTAGTCATCAAGAGTGGACAAGGTCAAAACATTTTAGACTCTGCTTACATCTATATTCAGTGTTATCCATTTGAGATCAGACAGAAATGTTGGATGATTCTTTTCACCTGTGTCTTGTTTGGTTTCTCATTTAGTGTGTGTATTTTTCAAGTAAAAAAATGCCTCTGTCAATACTGTAGATAATTTTGTCTTGACAAATTTACAAGGAAGAAAATGAAACAATGTATATTTTTTTATTTTAAGCAATTTTCACACACACACATATGTGTGCACATTCAAATATGAAATAGAAAATATGAATTTTAAAATAGTATTTTCATGTTAAAAAATCTATTTTACTAACAACAAAGAAGAAAGAAAGAAAGAAAGAAAGAAAGAAAGAAAGAAAGAAAGAATCCGATAAGAGAAAACCAGAGGCAAAGCTGAACATTAAAGAAGAACTCATTGAAGTGATTGAAGTGATAGCTGGTTGAGCAAATAACTATCACGGCAGTTTCCCAGGTGCAGCGCGTGCATGTCAGTCAGTAAACATTTACTGCTTTTCAAAGCAAGAAAGGAATTTTCCGCTAGCAACCTCTTTATCCTCAACAGATATTTTTTCTCAGCCAGACAGAACCATTTCCATCTCGAATCTAATACTGCTTCTGGGTCCAGTGCGCTCTCAATCTGTTAAACCAACACCGTTTTAACAGATTGCACATCTGAGCACACAACATCTGTCAAGTATCAGACAACAGCCAAGTGCTAATCTACAAATCTTACATGCTGATCTGCTGAAGTCCATATTACTTGAAAAAGAAAGAAAATAAGTAATCTACACACACAAACACACACACACACACACAAGCGCTCTTCTTTCTCCCACACTTTGACAGCCAACAACTGGGTGAAATTGATGGAGGGCTTGTCTGGAACGGGATTCAACTTGAGCCACAATTGCAGGCTAGTTACGAAAACAATACTACTTAAAGACTGACATATTGAGGGTTATGTTCAGTGCAATAGCTTTGGAGCTGTTAAAGAGTAGTTTTGGGATGGTTGGCCACATACAAAGTCAGATTTAAATCTGGGACAGCAAACCCAGCAATTTCAGCCCGTCACACCCTGACTCTCCCGAGGTATCCAGCTTTTATTTTTAACTGTCTGTTTCTCTACACGGCCTCTGATGGAACTAGAGCTGACTATCCTTGGGTATATAATAGACGAAGCGTTCTTGATGCTGAAAGCGAGCCGTGGCTGTGTAGTTTTGTGGCTCTCTTTAAGAGTAACAGCCTGTAATCACAAGGTCACTGAAACAATCACACTGAAGCGTTTTCAGAGCCATTGAGAATAGCCTGAGGTTCATACACATTGAAACAAAACTATTTGTTAAGATGCATTAACCTGTGCCTTGAACAAACAACTACAGGTCAAGGTTGAATTTTCGCCAGGTCACAGAACTATATGCTATTAAGAAGTCGTTAAAAAATCATGGTTCACATAAAAATGTAAATGTGCTGTTATTTTATTCACCTTAAGACCAGCCAACTTTTCTTTTCAGCAGAAAATTTAAGATGATCCTTGATGATTCACTTCTTTAAAGATAAGAAACACAGTGCATACACAGTCAGAAATGTTATACCCATGACTAACACACAAGACTGTTGTGAACAGACTGCTAAGCCCTTAATGTATTATCAGGTGTCATGATTATTAGTTTAGATTTGTGTGTGTTTACTAGGGCTGCACATTATATCGTTTCAACAGTGGCGCAGTAGGTAGTGCTGTCACCTCACAGCAAGAAGGTCACTGATTCGAGCCGTGTCAGTTGGCATTTCTGTGTGGAGTTTGCATGTTCTCCCTGCATTTGCGTGGGTTTCCTTCAGGTGCTCCAGTTTCCCCCACAAAGACATGCGGTACAGGTGAATTGGGTAGGCTAAAATTGTCCGTAGTGTATGAGTGTGAATGAGTGTGTATGGATGTTTCCCATAGATGGGTTGCAGCTGGAAGGGCATCCGCGGCAAAAAAAAGTGCAGGATAGGTTGGTGGTTCATTCCACTGTGGTGACCCCGGATTAATAAAAGGACTAAGCTGAAAAGAAAATGAATGAATGAATGATCATTTGAAATAGTTACACTATTAGGTATTTACAATGTATGAGTCCATCCCGTGAATACAAGAGTGTGTGAGTGTTTCCTTTTTGAGGCCTGTGACTTTGTGAGGGTTTTAAAAGCATTCAGGCATGAGAAATTGTACTGTTTGTAACTTTGACAAATTAACAACGATTTATTTCCTTGAATTGTTTATAAAACGTAGACTATGGAGTTTTGTTTTACATTTATTTATTAAATTACTGTCTCCCTGAATACAGTACAACTCCTTGGAAAAAAATTTAAACGCTGTTTATTTCATTTGTATCTTTTTTTTATTTCAAGAGTTCACACTTAGCTGATGATTTAATATAAGCTAGTTTGGCATGCTGTCCCGGGAGAGAGCCCTGAGCTCAAGGGATCCTCGAGCCCAGGGCTCCCTCCCGTTCGTAGAGCGAGAGGGGAGCTTGAGCTTAGGTAGCTCTCAAACTCCCCCTCTGCAGCGGCTAAGGGAACCGTCAGAGGAGGAAGGGAGTTAGACCTGAGCCTGAATGTTTAATCTGTAATGGATTGTGTATATCTTTGGATGGTGGGAGGAAACCGGAGGCCCCGGGGTAAACCCACGCGGACACGGGGAGAATATACAAACTCCGCACAGAAACACCTACCAGCCTGGCGAGGACCAGGACTGGCGGTGTTCTTGCTGTGGGGCGACAGTGCTAGCCACTGAGCCGCCGTGCCGCCCGATCTAAGAAAAGGAGGAGAAGGGGGAGGAAAGGAGGGTTTCTTCCATACGAAGATAACTATGGACTGGAACTGTGGTTATTTATAGTAGAAGGGGAATCATATGATTGGAGATCGTGATTAGATAATGTGCAACCAGCCGTGGTAAATCATAAGCACGTGATCCTCTCGAAATTAGCTTGTAAACAAACTTCACTTCAAGAGTTCACACTTAGCTGATGATTTAATATAAGCTAGTTTGGCATGCTGTCCCGGGAGAGAGCCCTGAGCTCAAGGGATCCTCGAGCCCAGGGCTCCCTCCCGTTCGTAGAGCGAGAGGGGAGCTTGAGCTTAGGTAGCTCTCAAACTCCCCAAAATGCAGTAAAGTAAACGCTCGGGACAGCAGCCGCGTATCTAACAGGAAAAACACCCCAAAAGGCAGAAAAACTGCAGCTATATCCGGCTGCTGGATAAGGAAAAGGATAGAGGCTCCTGCGGGAGGCTTGGAATGGGGGGGGGG
>CAIGQQ010037704.1:2893254-2928869 GCA_903798035.1 Danio albolineatus
CACACACACACACACACACACACACACACACACACACACACACACACGCACATTAGCAGCAGCAAACCCAGATATGAAATGACAACAGGACGTAATACAGGAGATAATTAGTAAACAAGACACAGGTGTGAAAAATAATTAGTAACCATAGCTACAAATAAAAATCAAAACCAAACCAATGAAGGCAATGGGAACTAAACAAGTTACTTCGAAAAATAAGAGTCCTTAAACTAACAGATTTTGACATTTTGGATTGTACAAATACAATTTTAAAAGACATCAAATAAAGGTTCATCCAGTAATGTTCATTCATTCATTTTCTTGCCGGCTTAGTCCCTTTATTAATCTGGGGTCGCCACAGCGGAATGAACCACCAACTTATCCGACATATGTTTTACGCAGCGGATGCCCTTCCAGCCGCAACCCATCTCTGGGAAACATCCATACACACTCATTCACACTCATACACTACGGACAATTTAGCCTACCCAATTCACCTATGCCACATGTCTTTGGACTTCTGGGGGAAACCGGAGCACCCGGAGGAAACATGCAAACTCCACACAGCAATGCCAACTGACGCAGCCGGGGCTCAAACCAGCAACCTTCTTGCTGTGAGGCGAACGTGCTACTCACTATGCCACCATGGCGCTACATCCAGTAATGTTTAAAATTAAAATGTGAATGCAAGCTAAAGCTATTACAGTTTTTTTTCCAACTGCTTACAGTCTCTTTTTTTCAAAACTCTACACACAATTCTCATTACTGCAAACACAAGATGCAAAATGCCTCACATCTACTTCAAAATGTAACACTGCATTCAAAGTTCCATAAACATTCAAAATGCCATAAACACACGTCAGAATGAAGCATTTGCATCAAATGGCAAACACCTCTCTCATAACAGTAAATTTTTGGATAAACCATGTAAGCGCTGTTGTTCTGAATCTAAATCTCTTTGCTCTTTCATAGACTTACATCTACATTTCTATACAATGTTCTACAGTGACAGAAAGAGAGTGGGAACAGAACAGGTAAGCTGTATGTGTAATGACACGAAGAAACAGAAAATATTCATTAGGCCAAACATTACTGTTGCAAACTGTAGCACACAACAAAACCACAAATATACTGTATGAAAAATATATAAGCATATGTAAAACAAAAGTATATTCTCCAGAATACAGTAAATAAAGAGTGTGGGATCTTGGGGGAAACATGTCCTTTGCCTGGAGAAGCGTCATGAGGGCACACATGTGTTGGCCATCATACACTCTCAGAAAAAAAGGTATACGATGGTACAAATAATGTTCCTTGAGAAACAGTTTTGTACCTTTGTAAAAATTGTACCTTATATGGTACTGAAAAGACCTCTTATGATACTGTTCTGTGCCTTTTATGGTACAACTGAAATGAAGGTACACAATTGTTCTCATATAAAAGGTACACAAGTGTTGAACAACTCCTTCTTTATTACAGTATCTATGAAAATAAATATGACTGGAAAGGCAAAGTGATTTTTATGAATAATTTCCATATTAAAACAAGAATCATCATTTAAAAGTATATGTTTAAAGATACTTATAAACATACATTTTTATAATACAATACAATGTTCTATAATACAATAATACAAAACAACTGGTAAAGCATAAAACTATAGGTATTGTAAACTAAACATTTAAGGCATTTTAATAAATGTTTGGTAAGCATTTTTGAGAATGTTAAGGTACAAAGTGTCTTGTTTCTGTGGTGGTACCTTTCACAAAGTATACAATATTGTATCTGCAGGTTTTTGAAGGTACATTTTGGTTTCCCAATCGTACAAATCATGACCTTAAAAGGTAAAAATTTTGTTTCTTTTCTTGAGGTACAATTCTGTCCCATAAAAAGGTACTGCCCCAGTGACAAGGGTTTGTACCTTCTGTGGTACAACATTGTACCATTTTTTCTGAGAGTGTACACTTTACAGAACCAGCCTGAGAAGAGTTTCTCTATTCTTTTCAAGAAGATTTTAGGATTTAAAAAAGGTGAATATGCAGAAGGCACAAAACTACAAATTGTGGACCTTTTTTTTTTTTTTTTTTTTTAGCCCAGAACAGCCTGGTGTCCTGTCACCTTTGACCTATATATAGGCCTGCACTACAGTAAAGCAGTGATTGGTAAGTGATGTGCTTGTGCGTGTGTGTGTGTGTGTGACCGAGTGAATAAGTGTAGTGTTTTAATTGGTTGTGCTTGGAAAAGGAAAGCAAGTACTGTAGCTTGCTGTGAGAGTTTTGTGTTTTAGAAAGAGAGTTGTGAGTAGTGTTTTGAGAAAAGTTCAAGGCTGAAAAATAACTTCTAGTTTTGGACATTTACTGTGTAGTTTTGCATGTTGAGTGAGATGTTTCAGAAATCATGTGACAGAAAAGATTTTGTGTGTAAGCAGTTGGAAAAAAATGTAATTATTATTATTTTTTTAAAATTCTGACCATGTCAATCAAATAGCTGAACAATGAGAATGTGTAACATTTTCAAGTCCCAATAAATGAAAACATATCTGTGTGTGCGTGTGTGTGTGTGTGTGTGTAGGCACTGCTTTCACTTCTACAGTTTTAATTGAGTGATGAAATTGCAACTTAAGCTTAATATATTAATGCATACCCACATAAAAGTTGTCAAAAAGTCACCGGAGAAGAAATGATTAGAGACACTATTTACATTTTCCAATTAGTTTGTGCTTGTTGCATCACTTCCTGTTTGAGTGATTCATTACAGGTTCTCAATGCTGAACATAAAAACTAACAGTAAAGGCAACATCTGCAAGCAATCCCCGAAATAATATAATACAATACAATATAATATAATATAATATAATATAATATAATATAATATAATATAATATAATATAATATAATATAATATAATATAATATAATATAATATAATATAATAACACCTCCTGAATGATTCTTTTTGGCATCTAACAGTTCATTAAATAAACATAAAAGAGAGAGAGGTTCAAATTAAACATGTATTGTTAAATAATTTGATGTTTTTGCAGGATCTTCTTGCATGGAAATGAAACCGCAAAACAAACCTCTCTCTTTCTTCCTCCCTCTCAATGGTCTGACAATTGCGTGAGGCAATTTTCCAAATACTACCGTCTGGACATTAGACAATGAAGTTTAAACAATAAAGTTTAACTGGGGACGTATGCTTTATCCTGCAGGCCTCGTTAGAGTAATTGAAATACAGCGGCCCAGCAGGCTAATTAGATAGAATATGAGCAGTCAAATCCAGGGAGTAGATGAAAAGATCCACAAGGGTTTCTGGGGACATAATATAAGTAGTGCTTGGTTATTTTACTGCAATTCTGAGCGCAGTTTCACTGTGGCTGCATCCTAATTTATATACGATGCCATTAAGTATGCAAGCAGAATTAGAGCGTCCAAAACCATTATTTTGAGAGTACTGTATGTTGGTGCAGGATTTTTGAGAAATGATTTTTTATAACGTACGCACTGGGAAGCAGGAGGAGTTTCAGAAAGTTTTCATTTGACTTTTGCCAATGCAAACCATAATGCCTTAACACCCATTCAAAATTATGTTTTTTTTTTTTTTTTTTTTTCCATTTCTAGAAACGTGCATACCATTCTTGGATAGTAATAATATGAAAAATCAATTAAGCCTATGGCTTAACGTTCTGTTACACTGAGTTGACACACATTGAGATAATTTTAGATAGTGTCAGGTGAATTACTGAAAGCTATATGATCTGTGTAAAACCCTCAGAATAATTTTTTTTCTGTTTGGTTCATTAAGAATCTACGAGACATTAAAAAGTCTATACAGAAATTTGAACTAATTATGCAGCTTGCAGGGTAATTTACTGTTTCAACACCATTAGAATGGGCATAATGATGTATGGACTATTTAGATCAGGCATTAACATACAAATCAAAAAGTAGCTTTATTGAAACCAAACCCTGAAAGATAATAAAAGGTCCTCTTTCCAAAGGAAATAAAAAGGCCATTGATGAGAATATTTATATACAGTCGCTATGGAAGTCCTCAAACTGAAGTCAACAGAAGGATCATTACTACAAATGCAGAAGCAAATGGTCAGACTTTGATTTAAAAAATTCCAGTGGATTAACTGTGAATCAATTATTCGCCTTAAGAATAACAATGTGAGCTAGCAAACAAAACATTGTCAATTTAGATTTCATGCTGAATTTAATGCTTCTCATTTTACACTACAAATATCAAATAATTTTTAAGTCAAGATACTTTTAGCAGAGAAGGAAATCACATAAGATAGCAGATTCATTCATTCATTTTCTTTTCGGCTTATTCCCTTTATTAATCCAGGGTCGCCACAGTGGAATGGACCGCCAACTTATCCAGCACATGTTTTATGCAGCGGATGCCCTTCCAGCTGCAACCCATCTCTGGGAAACATCCATACACACTCATTCACACTTACACACTGCGGACAACTTAGCCTACCCAATTCACCTGTACCGCATGTGTTTGGACTTGTGGGGGAAACCGGAGCACCTGGAGGAAACCCACGCGCATGCAGGGAAAACATGCAAACTCCACACAGAAACGCCAATTGACCCAGCCGAGGCTCGAACCAGCAACCTGCTTGCTGTGAGGCAACAGCACTACCTACTGCGCCATTGCGTCACCTAGCAGATCACATATTCTATTTTATATGGATCTGTGAAAATAAATAATGATGAATATGCATGCCAGGCTGTCCCTATTCTAAAGAAACAGATGATTGTCCAAACACTGTAAAAAGTGGCCAGTTACTTTACTTTACTTTAAAAAACAAGTAAACCCATTGCTTTTAAAGCCATTAATTGACTTTACTTACCTAACGCCAACTAATACCTTTCTATAGTTCGACAGTTCTATATAGATCTACAGTTCATAACTGTTGTTTTGGTATGCATACACATGGTGTCACCGTTTACTCAAAATCATGCTTTTGTAAATTACATGATGGTGATAATAGTGTTACGTAATGACTACATTTCAAAGTTCACATTTTCAAGCCCCCCAAAAAGCCTGTTGCGTTCGAGTGGCCAAAAATGAATTTTTCCCCATTTTTAGCTGAAAAATGTGGTGTGTAAACAGCCCCTAAAACAAGAAAAAATCGGAGCATACGTGAGACTCAAATTAACAAGTACATTAAAAAAAAGCACTACAGGTTCCTAATCTTAAATGCTGACTTTAAAAGCCCTGCGCCTTGCTCCTTGATATTTGTTTGATGTCAACCGTAGTACCTAGATAAACAGGATGGTGCATCTGTGAGCAGTTTCCCATCCGTAGCAGATGTCTAGGGTTCCGCTGAGAGCATTGCTCTTCATGCGTGTTTGTAAGCAGTGAGGGCCATGAGCTGGGGCAACAGCAGCCACTTAACTAGACGAGACGAGAGCTTGTTTTGGTTTGAGCAGCTGTGTTATTGCACTCAAGTCAGGTTACAGTGGGTCACCTTCTGAACTGCAGGGAAACAACCTAGCTGTACTAAGTGCACTTTTGGGTAGAATAACAGTGTTTAAAGCACTCACCGTTGTATTGATATAGTACATGCAATGGCGATCTACAGCTCTCAGAACCCAAGTGAACCTTGGAGTTTATGTATTGGGTGTGAAATGGTATTGCTAATGGAGACAGACAGTGGGCAATTTAGCCCTTTCTTAGCAAATGTGGCATTCAAGTAATGCCATGTTCAAACTACACAATATCAGCCCAATTTTGGCCCAATCCATTTGGCATAGAGTGTCAAGACGACTCGAGAACAACAATGAGCAGTGGAACACATGAACTGATCTGTAACAGTTTTGAGGAAAAGATGAGTGAATCTAGCTAGGAATTCTGGGCCCTATGTACTACATTTTACTCTGGGACCCCTCAAGAATCACATTTGTTAAAAATTGCAATCTATCTATTGCAATCCCCTGGGTGCTATACACTGTCCCCTTTTCCTCGGCCACTTATATGACCAATAAATGTAGACATATGTCGATATTCAGTAATTCAATGAATCATGACAATGAATGTGCAAAATACTGATTTTATGGGCACAAAATACTGTGAATATTTTTTATTAATTACATTATTGGTGTAATTATAACGTGATTGATTAAGTGTCTATTAAGAATATCCAGAATCTTATATGGGCACTGGTTGCTCATCACAGCACCTGAAGACTGAATACTTAATAGGTCTTAATAACATTTTCACAAGTTAATCTAGCCAAAGACATTGAAAACTCTTAGACTATTTATAGTCCTTTAATTATTAATTATCCACGGCAATGTTCCATATGTTAGCATCAGTTAATTCAACTAAAGTCAATGTAATGACGAATACAAAAGCATTTATTGATCATAGGATGTACATTTCTTAGTTAATGCCTGATAACACATTAAAATGGGAAGTCATAATCATTTAGTTTAATACAGTTAATGACTAATAAAATTCAGTTTCAGGCCATTCAGTCAATTCAGGCTATTTACTGTTGATTTGAATGGATTACTACAAACTTTTACTAATTGCACTTTATCATCCTTTTGCAAGTTCATTTATTTAAACATTTACTTACTGTCATCTTGTCTATACAATAAAGCATCGCACTAACTTTTTTTGGTTATTATAGCTGTAAAAGTAATCTTTTTTGCAGCTTAGGTCAATACCATGATAATACCATACAGCATATCATGATAAATGCTTCAGCAATTAATCACAACCAGCATAAGCGTACTATAATGACAAAACAACAAACAAAAATGAAACTAAAATATGACCAAAATAAGCAGCAAAATAAAGGGAAAGAAATGTCCCAGGCCCACTCCTTTCTTGGAGTCCCTCTAATGAAGGTTGGTGTACAGCATAGGTAATGCTCATTCTGACTTCTGACACCAGTCTCTCCCAGCTTCCTGGCTCTCGCTTGCTTTTCTCTGTCGTCACACTTCCTCTTCTCCTCCCAGAGCTCCTCAGTAGACCTCAAGAATGGTGTCAATACCATGCTCATGGTGATGCTCATTACCACTGCCCCCACCAGCCTAGCTGTCAGCTTCATCCCATAAGCCTAGGCTCTCAGCCTCGTTGCACCAGTCAAATATACTGCACACAGGCCAAGAATACCTTTGAGACTGTGCTTTACTCATTCTCCAGTGAGTGGAGGGAACCCCTCCATACCTTTACATTTACCTTTAATCCAAAGTGACTTACAAGTGGCTGAAATGAGCTTCCTTTGTTGCATAGAGGGCTCACCTTTAGAGATGAAGCTCACCTTTAGAGTGAGGAGCTCTGTCACCCGGGAGCCACTGCTCCTCCAGTGCCAGAAGCCAGTTGAGGTGGCTCGGGCATCTGTTTTGGATGCCTCCAAGATTTCTACCCCAGGGGATGAAACTTCTGAGGTACTACTTCTCTGCTTGCCTGGAAACATTCTGGGATCCCCCGGAGGTACTGGAGAAAGTGTCTCGGAAGAGAGAATTCTGTGGTTCCCTGTTGAGAGTGCAACCCAGCCTCAGAAAACAGGGGATGGATAGACAGACACAGGGTTGAATGATATGAAGGCATATGTATAGATGGACAAATAGATAGTTGAACAGATGAACTGATATATAGACACAAGGATGGATTGATATATAGACGGACAGACAAACCGTTGGACGGACGGACGGTTGGATGGATGAATGAACAGAAACAAGGATGGTTGAATGAATGAAAGAATGAATTAATGAATGAATATATAGGAAGATGGATGGATTTTTTCCCTTAATGGATGACAGCTGTCTCTGTATACTGTTAGCTCCTCCAGCAGCAACTTCAAGGGTCCATTGGGAGGGGTGTTGGTGGCACACTCTGCTCCATCTTATGCCCCATTTACACTGCCAGTATGGCTGTTGGTTGCCAGTGGCAGACAGTTAGATCGTAAGCTGACATTCCCAGTACTGGATGCCTAGTTATATTTATGAATCACCAGCCTGTCTGGGTTCATGAAACCATTCAGTACCAACAGCTGGTACAGGAGCAGCAGCAAAATGAATTTGCCGTGACCCTACAATAGCAGATTAATCACGTGAACTCCACTGATGTCATTCTCATAGGTTATCACTTGTGATTTACCATTGGTACCAAGTCACTTCTCATTTGCAAAACAAAAGTAAGCATCAGAAAATAAGAAAATGAGACTGTTGGTGTAACGTATTTAAATGTACAAACATTGGGGTTTCAGTAGCCATTGTATGTTTCTGCTTTTGTTTCCAGAAGTTAGTCGCTACCTTCCACATTAAATGACATCAGTCATGTTGTCAAAGACTGATGATGATTGGTGAAGAAGAGACATGTAATCAAACACATTTCTTGTCCACTAACGACAAATGTAGAGTTTGTCATAATTTATCTCATGTCATTTCCAAAAAATATATATTGAAGAACGTATAATATTTCAAGAGTGATATTTTGAAGAAAGATATATTCATTAATTTCCTTCAGCTTAGTCTCTATTTCAGAGGTCGCCACCATATTCAGCATATGTTTTTACTCAATGGGTGACCTTCCAGCTTCAGCCCAGGGTAACACTTTATTTGGATGGTCCATTTGTGTATTAGTAGACTGTCTACTTAATATCTGTTGATAATGAAATTCAACAGATATTTAACTGACGATAAGAAACTTTGCAAGTACATGTCAACTTACACTAACCCTACCCCTAACCCTATCCCTAACCCCAACCTAACAATCTACTTATAATCTAACGAGAATTAGTTGCAATGTAACTTAAATTCAACAAACGGACCATCAAAATAAAGTGTGACCCAGCCCAGTACTGGGTAATAAATGGACCATCAAAATAAAGTGTGACCCAGCCCAGTACTGGGAAACACCCACACCCACATACACTAAAGCCAATTTAGTTCATCCAATTCACTTCCAGCACATGTCTTTGGACTATCGGGTAAACGAAGCACCCAGATGAAACCCACACAGACACGGGAAGAACATGCAAGCTCCACACAAAAATGCTAACTGGTCCAGAAGGAACTCAAACCAGCAACCTTCTGGTTGCACAGTAAATTAACCCAGATTACTTACATTGCATTACTGTTTTTAAAAGTGTAACAATGAATAACGTATTATAAAAATGCTGGCAAGAAGTAATCACAAGATCATACAATGCATAATTAATGCATTGAAATATTTTTTCAACATTTTTACCAACCCCTAAACAGTAGTAGTGTATAATTAACTACACAGCGTCCAAACTAATAAAAAATTCTTGCATGTGAAATAAAAATCTCCTCATAATGGTTCTGTATTATTGAATGTTACCACTGGGTCATGCGAATTTAACCAAAAGAGAGATTTAAACCTCATTTAAAAAGATAAATAAATCTTTCAGACAGATCTTCAGTTTTATTTAGCAAATCCTTTATTGAGACAAAGAGCAGTCAGATTTTCCCTATGAATTAAGAAATGGCTACAAATATGTCAAAATAATGCCAGCAATGCTTCTAACCCTCACCATCTGCTAAAAACTGCAAGGGCAGATTTGACCACAAACTTCAGGAAATCACCTTCTACAGAGTCGCCAGCTTCCTGTGGCCTTTCACCCAGACAGATGGGGCTAAACACCACCACACCAGAGAGGACTCCTGTTTTGCCTGAAATTTCTGACTGAAGAAAGAAAACAGGCACTTGGGAAGTGAAGGACTGGCTGGTGCTGCAGCTGGAAAAGCAAGAGCTGCATGGATTGTGGTAGATAAAGTGTCAGACTGATGCTGCTTTCTGAATGTAGTTGAAATTAGCAGACAAGTAATGGGTAACTCGAACCCTTCAGTAAGAGTATCAATCAATCACAGATCAGGAAAGTGCACTTGTATAATTATTTTTATACTGTAAATAATTCATAAAAACATAGTGCAAGTTAATAACACACTACTATTTAAATGTTTGAGGTTGGTAAAACGTTTTAAATGATTTTGCAAGACATTTCTTATTGTAATTATAGCAATAATAAATTCTCATGTAAAAAAATCTCTATCTTAATATAATGCTGTTTTTAATTATCTGATGATTCAGATTACTTTAATAAATAAATATGCGTTGTAATATAAATGTATATTCATTTATTAATATAAAAACGTAATTAAATGTAAAAAAATCTTAGATTAATTTATTTTACTATTTAATCATTCATATTATTTTAAATCATTAATAGTTAATAAATTAGAACTTAGATTGTAACAAACATTTACATGTATCCTTTTACTCTAGCAAGTAAAAAATTTAAATGTCCTGTTTAATTTTATTTTATATTTATTATGTTAATTAGTTAATTATTAATGTATTTGTTTTATTATCAATAAATAAAAAAGGAGAAATGCACACTTATGTCCGAAAGTTTGGGTTCAGTGAAATTTCTAACATATATTTGTTTTCTGTTGCAATGCCTTTAAAATATTAAAGAGTCCCTATTATGCATTATAAAAGCTTACATTTTGTTTTTTGTGGTTTCCAACAGGCTGATATGCATATAAGACAATGAAAGTGTTTTTGACCTTGCATGCATATGAGCCTGTTGTTGGAGAGCACAAAAAACAAAATATAACCTTTATAATGCATAGTAGGGGCACTTTAATATGTTAAATGTATTGCAAGGGAATATATATATATATATATATATATATATATATAACCTCAACAAAGCCATTGCATGTTCATGTATATTTGTTGTTATGCAAATTTAATGATAAATTTGAGGAGCGTTCTGGTTGCCGCCGCTTAAACCATTGACATAAAAGTAAAAGCAGTTTTTTCTATTTCTGTGTAAGAACAACACTTATGCTGTTTAGGTCTATGACTGATTTGGTGGACTGATATGACTGTTTAGGTCTGTTCAAGACTGACTAGGTGTTTTGCTTTGTTCCTCGCCACTGTTGCCATTGGCTTGCTTGGTTTGGGATTTGTGGAGCTGGGCAATGATGGATTTGCTCTTCAGTGTTTGGATTTTCAGCAATAAAAATTAAACCACACAGAACTGAATTAAATTGACCTTTAACTCTGCTGCTTGACAATCTACATCGTAAAAGTACTAAAGAATTAAAGATGGATGAACACTAAAACATAATAACTGGAAAAAAATATAATGCGTAAATTAATAAATTTCATAGTAAATGTCAAAATGTGATTCAGAATAATTTTAATTGCAATTTAAACTCTACAAATGCAATCCCTAAACAATAAGTGATATTGTGCTACCATCTAGTGGCTAAAATGGTAGTTGAGAATTAAGTCCCTATTATGGGTTTTTAAAAATTACCCTCCATTCTTTTTCCTCTAAGTGAATGAAAACATCCAGCTAAGGTTTCAATCTGAAAGTGCAGTGTTTAAAACTATTGATTCTTAAACAAGAGAGTCGACTCAGAGTGTAATGAATGATTTGTTTTGTGTTCGGATTTTTTGAGTGCTCGTATCAACGTCAATACGAAACATCGCCAAATATGAAGTGCCGGATCCAGTAAAAAGTGAACGCACCCTTCCCTTCAAACACTGGGATTGGGGATTGATCATGACGCAACGATTACTTTCATTGGGAGATGGCCAGAGATGCGGCTGTGGGGAATAGAGGATTAAAGTTAATTTTCACAACAGTTCCACAGCATTCCACGTGCTGTGTTTGTTCCTGTAATTTTTCTGATTGATACAATAACCTACGCAGCAACACAGAATTCACTAGCCATTCATTTTTAAAGGAAGGATCTGCAAAGACTATTAATATATGGAACATTGTCAGTAACTGTTACACAGTTTATAAGGACCAGTTTGTTCTTCCTCCAGTTCCTGTAAGTGTTTATCCTTCCTACACAAGATGAAAGTGTGAATAAAATCGTTTCCTCGTTTTCTGTAGATTGCAAAATATGTATTTAATTGTGTGTTGTAACTTGTAATTGCTCTGCACGGCTTGTAATCACTTATCTATTATAGATCAGTGCTTGTAATGTATCTCTCAGGTTAATTGTTTATGGGCTATTCACATATCGTATCAAAAACCATGTTGAAAAGCTTCTTCCTTTACCAATTTAAATGCCTGCATATACTCAATTCCCTGCCATTTGTCGTTGCTATGGCCACCATCAGCTGTTCCTACACAGACGTGGCGTGGTCGGTTTTCAAAAGAGTTTCAATTTGCCACTCTGTGGATTAATACTGAATATGTGTAGTATGCTGGTGTTTAACTGCATTTCTTTAATGCACTCCTGCATTGGATTTACTTACACATACAGTATACTCTGTACTCTGGCTATTTCATAATTGTGGTGGGCATTTCTCTCTGTCTCACACTGAACCCAGTCGACCAATCACAACAGATCAGTCATCGGACCAATCAGCGCAGATAAGCATCACACAAAGGAGAGGTTTAGGAACAAATGAATCACTGAACAAATCATTTGGGAGATGTTGGGATAATTAGGTAAATATACAGTATATGCATATTATAAGACACTGAAGGTGTCCATGCATGCATATCAGCCTGTTGTAAGAGACCCCCAAACCAAAACATGACCTTTTATAATGCATAATAGGGGCTCTTTAAAAGTCTATGGCTACACAAAATGAGGAGGCAATCATTTTCACACCTACAGGTTGTGATCCACAGAAAGAAGAAACTGGTCCATATGAACTGTGCACCGATAAAGTCCCATGCAATAATTGTCTTCGGTGCAGATCCTTCCTTTAACAAATGGTTGGCAAATCTCACATTGCAGGGTAGGTTATTGTATAATCATCAGAAAAACGACTCTGTAAAATGAAATGAGTCGACTCTTTTTTCTATCTGAGAATTAATAGTTTTAAACACGGTGCACTTCGGATTTAAACCTCAGCTGGATGTTTTCATTCACTTAGAGCTGTGTTACAAAAGCCCATAATAGAGGCTCTTTAAATATATTTAAATAGTTAAGGATTCTGGTTAATTTTAGTCATGCATTTATATTTAAACAAATTATACATGATTAATCATTTACTTAAATTAAAATACATTCTAAGAATACTTAACGTTATACATCTTACCTAATTATCTAAACACTTAGCCTTTTACTGGTTTTATAAAGTGTACTCTTAATATAATAAAAATGCCATAAAAAACACATTTTAAAGTCCTCCAGTCAGATAAACAACACAGAGGAAGAACATTCATAAACCTTTCACGGCGAGCTCTCATAACCTGTCAACATTTAAATTTAAGCGCGAGCGAGTTCATTCCCCTGAACAGTCCATAAACAAACAGCAACAGAAACAGGTGCTAACAAGATGGAGAATTTTCCACTCTCGGCTGCATTGGGAGCAGTTCGGCCTCACACCCCAACATCTCTTTTAATGATGGGCGTCTCAGGAAGCACAACAATAAGTTATTCTTCTCTCGGCTCAACATGCCCTTACCGAGCACTGTGGTGGCGATAAAATATCACAGCTCACATAAATAATGTTTTAATGAGCCCCCTCACCCTTCACTTTAATGACGACTGTAGTTTTTTTTTCAGTCTGCCGCCACATGTGGCCTGCAGGTGGGCCAGTCAGACACACACACACACATACACACACCAAATTATTCCAAACACCCTCGATTCCTAAATCATCCAGGACTACCGGTGAACATGCCTTCTAGTGTTTTCTTTCACCTCTGTTACTCACTGTTCACCTACAGAAATCATTCTCGCTCGCTCTCTATTTTCCCTTCCTCGGATAAAACATTGAGCAGCAGGAATTGGCGATATGAATATATGTCTACATATTCTGGTATTTATTGTGATAATGATAACTAAGACAATAAAAATAATTTCCTTTATGTTCTAAAATATTTAATTTTTGTTATTATATAAAATTATATATGATTTTAGTTGTTAAAGTCTGCTACCTGGTCAGAGGTATTTGTTCTTAATATGGGTGAATAACCATAAATTGCCTTTCCTGGAATTTTTTTATGGATCTTTTTAATGTTTTTCTCTCCTCAGTTATATACGTTAGAATTTTTCGTTTGTAACTATTGTTGATAAATAATGTTTATTGCATTACTTTAGTATTATGTGAATTATACATTGATGATCAGGGAGGTCAACTCTTTCAGTAATGTTAGTTTGTGTAGTTTTCAGCGTTTTTGGGGATTATTTAGTGTATTCTGATCTACAGTATTCTCTGATTAGCCATTTCAAGTGGTACTGTAACATTATGTCAAACTATACAAACTATGCATGGAATCTGACTTACATGCTACACTGACAAAAATGGTTCATTGCAAATTGTTGCAAACAATATATATATAAGCTGAGTTTAAACAAACAAATTAAGTTGATTATAAATACTGAATTTAATGTGTTTGTTTAAATTTAGCCCATATAAATAGTTTACAACCACTTACCTTAAAAAAAAAATAGTAAGTCCAATGAGTAATTTTTTTCAGTGTACAGAACACAGGCCCGGCACTACGCTGTCCATATGTCTGCAATGCAGGAGTTGTCGGTGACGTCTTAAATTGCTTTATTTCCCACAACGATGCAATATCTTCATTTTTTGGTCTTCTTTCCCCTTAGTGTTTGAGAGTTGCATTTAAGTAACGAATATCAGTTTACCACTTGACTGGCTCAAATACTATCCATCAAGGAAACCCGCCTTGATGTCGCTTTTTATTTTGCACTGTCTGAAATCATTCGCGGGGGATGAAATGATCCATAGCTTGCATTTATTGGGTGCAATCAGGACAAGTTAGCAGCTACACTGTTCAGCCTTCTCCATTTAGTCAGTAGTTTAGATAGAAATATAAAGTAATAAATAAATAAATGAGTAAATAAATAGCAACAAGAGGGACCAGATTAGTCTAGCCCCAAGGGTTTAAAATGCCCCTCCAGTTATGCCATCCTGGCGCCGGGCCTGACAGAACACGTGGATAAAACACCTGTTTTATAAGGAAACGGTCTTGCAAACACTTATGATATCAGTGCTCCAGATTTGCAGGTTTCAGACTATTGAATGACTTTTTCTTGGAGAGACTAATTGATGCGATTATGTATTTACATAGGTATGAACCATTATAAGGGTTGTTAAAAATGATCCATTATTTTAACTATTAACATTATTACTTAAAATACAGATCAGAGCAAATATTTCTTCTTCATATATTTTCTCAATATAAAAGGGCTGACCCCTCATTCATCTTGTTTTCACGTCCTTCAGGGGGATCAAGGGGGTCAATTTCCCCCAAACCCCCTGATGTAATTTGCACCCTGGTTGTGTCAATGACTCGGAACACCTTTAACATATTAGCATATATCTAAGCTTGTGGATAAGCTGTTTGTGATGATCATTGGCACCTCCACTCATTGCCACCTGCCTTTGGTTGTTGTTGTTGTTTTTGTTTTTTTTGTCTGTGTAACAAAGATACAATTTGTAGACATTAGTACTACAGTACAAAACACTGGTGCTTTAGGGTTGTGAAGGTCTTATGATTTGATTCGATTAGGATTATCATATCATTGATTTGGTTCAATCAGATGTCACAGAATTCATTGATGATTCACTACATTTATCAGTTTTGCTTCATTTGTACAATTATGTCATTAAATACTCAGAAAAATGAACAAAACCTTTCATTTTACATGCTGAAAAAAAAACAATTTTTTTGAATACATCAAACATTAAATAGTTATAATGACTTGTTCAGCATTGTGTTCTGCTGCTCAGCAAGTGGGAAAGAGATGGGCTTTTCACAGTGTGTCCTTAGCAGTGACAGAAGGGATCTTGAGGTTGACTATAACTTCAGTGTCAATGAAAGAATGTCCCAGCAAATTCACAAGCAGCGAACTGTGCCAAGATTGTGTAGGCTCCTAAAATAGTTGGAGAACTTTTAATTACTCACATGCGTGTCTTGCCTCTCTTGCTATTCATGACAAATAGCATTATTAAACCATCAGTTCTTTATAACCAGATAGGGTCTGTTACTAAACCGATACTGTAATTATCCTTGTCTTCATTGGGATGCACTGATAAAACTATTCAATTGGACACCTCTAGTGTATTAACACTGTATTGCCACTTTATAAATTAATGGAATACAGTTGTTTATTGTAAATGTAGCAATGTTTATCTGTAAAAATCTGGAAACCACAGCTGCCAACCACAATTTACTGTAAATTACATAAAATATTTTTACTGTGTAATATGTTTTTGCTTTACTGAGTGAAAAGTAGGTTTAGCTTTGTGTGAATTAGTTTTCCTCTATACAATAACTGCAGTTATTGTATACAATTATACAATTACAATTACAATAACAGTAAATTACAATAGTGTAACTGGCATGTGATCAGGTCTTGACGAAACAAAGAACAATAAAAAACAGCCCAGAAGACCTAATCAGAGAGCGGTTGTGAATAGCCAGACCTTCTAGTGTGTTCAAACTAAAACTTTTGCTTATTTGTTTGTTTGTTTGTTTGTTTGTTTGTTTTTTCCACATGACAAGCTCAAAACATTGTGCAATTCTGAATGTGCCTCATACAGGTTAGTAGGCTTGATAAACCACCTGTAGAAAACACAATCTTTCAACTCTGTCATTTTAACCAACACTTGCACCAGTTTTGCACATTTGTAACAGGCACTTTCTTACAATCACTCAATATCAAAAAATGATGCACTTAAGTGATGTGCTTCACACAGGTGAGTGGGCTTGACAAACCACCTGTAGAGAGACTCTTCTCTCTATTTCTCTCTCTCTCTCTCTCTCTCTCTCTCTCTCTCTCTCTCTCTCCCTTCTTACTTTATTAGCACTTAATTCTCTGAGCACAAACAGTTCATATGCAGTTCATGCGCATTTATTAAGTGATGTGTTTCACACAGGTTAGTGGGCTTGACAAACCACCTGAAGAAAGACTCCTCTCTCTTTCTCTCAAAAACAAACCAAAACAACAACAACAACAACAACAACAAAAAACACTCCACCTCCTAACTTTAGCTCTTAATTCTCTGAGCAGAAACAGTTAATATGCAGTTCATATGCATTTATTAAGTGATGTGTTTCAAACAGGTGAGTGGGCTTGACAAACCACCTGTAGAAAGACTTCTTTTTCTTTCTCCAAAAAACAAACAAACAACAAATAAACACTCCCCCTCCTAACTTTAGCACAAACAGTTCATATGCATAATTAGCCATTTTTGTGTGTATTGCTTTTTGAATTGCTAAATCCCTCTTCAATTGTAAGCCCCTTTGGACAAAAACGTCTGCTAAATTATTAAATGTAAATGTAATGTAAATATTTTCCAAACACTCCTTTTAATTGTTTGAAGACGGAAGAGTAATGTGATGACGTAATAATAGAACTTGTGCAATTTAAAATAAAAAAGACAATAGTTTTAAGCACAGCCTGACTAAAAAGAAGACATCAACGCTCAAACTGACTGAACACAAAGACAATGTCAATGACAATGGCAATGTATGGTTCACCTTGGGTTGATATCTGTAGTTATTCTAAATTTGGATGGATTTTCAGTCATCTTGGGCATTTTTATAAGAAGAATTTTTTTTTTTTTTTAATGCAAAGCTAATTGACATCGTACATTGTACAAATCCCTGTACAGAACACCATAATATAATAAGATTTTTCCCTCAAGCTGTGATATGAAACCATGTCTGGACACAAAAAAGAGCTTACACACATGCAAAACTGTAAAGCACATTTAATCATTGCACGGACAGATTTGTTGCACTGCACAGACCTGACCAAACCACTTCCAGATTGCAGAGGCAGATTCCAGATTCCAAGTTTTATCGTTATTATCTCGGGAAGACGAATTCTTATTGTGAGGAGAATATATCACCCATCCCCAGTGTGTGATGAGCAGTCATGGCAAACTGAAACTGATTCTGAGGGCAGGAATAACAGGATGTGTTACACTAATTGTTTCCAAAGCACACTGATCCCTTACAAGCATGCGAGTGAAATCCTAGTGCACATAATCCTCATTATCCCTCTCCAATTCTAATTAACATGAAATTTACCAATGCTGAAAGGTCCATACAGAGCAGGTTATGTGTGCGACATGGCTAACAAGTGTCTGCTGTTTAAATAGACTGTAGAAGGAAAAATAATTATTTCATGTTGATTTGCATTTTCAAAATTATTTTAGAATCCGGAACTTTTTGCTAGTTTCTGCCGTGGTTTTGATGTTAGTTTTTAATTTATGCGCATACCTCATTTTTTTAATAACTATTCAAAAAGTTTGAGGTCAGTCAGATTTTTTTTTCAGTGCTATAATGTAATGTTTTATAAGTCTTTTATGTTCACAGAGACTGATTTAACAAAAATACATTAAATATTAAAGAGTTTTTAAAAGAGCATTTAATGACCACTCAGAAATCCCTTTGACATGCATATTTTTGTGCTGTTTAATCAATGTTGAAACTAATTATGCTGCTTGTGAAAACCGTAAATGGTTTTATTTGAAATATTTGAAAAAGATTGATTTGTTACACACGTTTTCACAAATGGTTTTGATCACTTTAATGCATTGCTGCTTATTAAAAGTATTATTTTTAATATTTTGTATAATGTAATAAATTTTAGTCCTTTGGTTATAGCAATGATAGAAATATGTAATATTTCAGCATTATGAAACCTTATTAGCATTTATATCTACAACAACTGATTGATTGATTGATTGATTGATTGATTGATTGATTGATTGATTGATTGACTGATTGATTGATTGATTGGACAAACACTGTGTGCTGATGACAATGCTGTCAAAAAGATATGTGAAAATGACACACTGTATTGTGCATTTCATGACAAAAGTTTCCAGAGTGTCTAATAAATAACTGAATAACTAACTGCATTTAATTCATTCATTCATTCATTCATTTTCTTTTCGGCTTAGTCCCTTTATTAATCCGGGGTCGCCACAGCGGAATTAACCGCCAACCTATCCAGCATTTGTTTTACGCAGCGGATGCCCTTCCAGCCGCAACCCATCTCTGGGAAATGCATTTAATTAATAAATACAAATTATTTGCACATTGCACATGGAAACACTAGACAGAACAAAGTTGTTTTTTTCATACAACATGCTGAATATAACCGTCAAAAATACATAAGATATTTTCAGTTTTTCATTAAAAACTGTGATGTGATGTTTAAACATACCCTTCTGTTACTTAATTTTTTTCATTTCAAGTTTGGTGATCCCTGCTATAAACTGTGCTATTAAAACACAGTTTATAGCAGGGATCACCAAACTTGTTACTGGAGGTTCAATGTCCTGCAGATTTTAGCTCCAACCCTAATCAAACACACCTGAACGAGCTAATCAAGCTCTCACTAGGTATACTTGAAACATCCAGAAGGGTGTTTTGAGGCAAGTTGGAGCTAAACCCTGCAGGACATCGGACCTCCAGGACCGAGATTGGTGATCCCTGGTTTATAGGTTTCTTATATGAAGATAATCATGATTGTGTTCATTAAAAGACTCCTTCCATACCTTTTTTAACCAGTCTCAGGCATCTCTATAATGTCACTGCATAATGTCAGCTCAGGAAAAATCACAGATCATTAACTACACACTTACAAATAGATGCTTTGTTACTTGAACCCCTATTAGGTCAAATACGGACAAACCAAAAGTTTAGCTTATATTTCATCCAATAAACTTGACTGAAAAAAAAATGTAACCCCCAACCCAGCAGTTGTTTTTGTCCATATTTTCCCCAAAACTGTGTTAAAATAACCCCTCATTTTTGTGCCATGTGTGTACAATATTGCAAATGCCCTTTTTGGGTGGAAGCTAAATGCCAATTCACACTGTATCAACAAATGCCAGGAGACAGAATAGGACACTTTGCTGAGTTTTGTCAGACCACTGTGTTACCCCTGTCAGTGTCTGTTGAAGCTCGACTGAAAATTCCAAACTGGTGCTTGTTGGATTGTTGTGCATCTGATAAATAAGTGATGTGCCGTAAACTGGTGATTGTCTGCATTTCTCTGTGCATTTCTGCATGGTAGTGAACTAGGATAAAATCAAGTGTGTCTCTTTAAAGGCAAATGAGGTGCTGCTCCCCGACCCATTTCCAGAAGAGGGATTCTCAGTGATTCTGAAAACAGCAAACAAAGCATCTGTATGCATTTTAAATCCTTGTCAGTTCAAACTCCTGACATACAGCACAAACATGAAGCACAGACTACACACAGAATGTTATTTCAGTGGTCAAATCAAGTGGTCAAATACACAAAAGTACTGGTCAAAAAGTTTACTCATACTGTCAATTAAGTACATCTGTTGATATAAACAGTGCATGTGTATATATATTCCTAAAGTAAACATCAAGACTACAATCTAGGCATTTGAAGGAGTTTTAAACTGATATAGAAATTAATTTCTGATATACCAATGTGTAACCGGGGGTGGTGACACTGACAACGGTGTTGAGGATCCAAGTGCAGATTTAATATAAAGTCAGTACAGCGGTGGTTATCAGTGGTAAACAGATATAAATAGGAAATCAAAAATCGTGGTCTATAACAGGCGGAAGGTTAAAAAGGCTGGCGACAGACAAGGATAAACAAATGGCAAAGCGAGGATCAAAACACGGAAGACAGGAACAAAGAAAACGCGTTGTATGTCACTTTACAGATAAACAATACTCAGCCATGATTGTGTGTGTATGTGCTGCTTATGTAGTGTGTGTACATGCTCCGGTGGTGTGTGAGCCATCAATCATGATATGGAGCAGGAATGTGTATGTGTGTGCTGCATGACTGGAGTTGTAGTCCTTTAACTAGCAAATCTGTAGTTCACGGAAGTGTGTGTGTTAACCAGCTCTCATCTCTGGCTGTAGAGATCGCTGGTGATCGTGACACCAATGTAGAAACTTCATTTGTAGTGAGTTATGCTTTGTAACTTTGAAGATCTTTTTCATGCTCTAGCAGCAAAATTAAGCACAAAAGCAAGAAAGTGTTAAAAACATAAAAAAGATCATTTTTAACAACAGCTAAACACCTTAGGCCATTTCCATTTATATCATTGGAAAATTACACAGAGTAAGGCAAAGGCTCAGAATCTTAAAACACAGTTCCAAATGTGATAATTGTCTGCTATACTTATTGTTCTTGAGAGCGTTCATTTACAACTAAAGAAAAAAAGTAAATGATATGCATTTACTAATGGCTGATATAATGGCTGATATAAAGTCTAGTGTACAATACAAATGTCTTAAATCAATTCATTTCTTTCTTTACAGAAATAATATAAAAAAAGAAAATATTAAAATAGTCAGTTCAATATAATATAGTCCAATATATTGTACAACACAGGCTAATTGGGAAAATAACCTCAGTATACATTTCTGGAGAGTACAAATTATGTAGCCAGTATGGTGTATGTATGTATGGCTGCATTTTGTCTTTAAAATGATTGCCACAGGGTGCTATGATGCCGCTGATGGCTTCTGTTTCTTTTTGTGCGAGCAGCTGACCGTTTACCTCTGTGTGGACAGCTTTTCTGCTATTATCAGTTTGCCCAGTACACAGAGAGGAGTTGACCGCGATGCCTGGGTTGTAGTCAGTTTAGCTTTAGAAAGCAGGTAAAACAAAAACAAAAGGGAAAAAATAAAATAATCAAGCAAATAATACGGTGACAACATGGTGAAAACCAGGTCGCCCTCAAGGACTTTTCTTTTTTTAATTGCTTTTAAAAACACTGTCGGTTGTAATAGTGTCTGGATGCAGCCTTTATGATGCAAAAAAAGCATTGATTGCAGCTCAGATTGCACTGCACCAGGTCTGCATCCAGACCCCTCTCGTTGGTAGGGTTGAGGGTAGAGGGTGATAGGGTCAATCAGTGCTATTAAAAACACTATCGTTGGTATAGGGAATGGGGTTGTTGGGGATACTGGGCGGTCGGTCAGTGGGTTGGTCGTTCGGTCAGGCAGTCAGTCAGTTAGTCAGTCAGTCATTCGGTCCACCTCTGGTGGATTTATGCAAGAACAGCAGGTGCGAATGGCACTTGCGAGAGAACTTTGAGATTTGAAAAAGCGTACATAGTGGCCTCTGATGGATTCGTAAAAACAAAAACTGCAAAAAACATACATTCTGGGACATATTTTGCGCTCTCCAGAAATGTATTCAGGGGTGCATATCAATGTTGAGCGTGGGTTGATATTGCAACATGCTGCATAATACTGGAAGAAACATTGCAGATTCTGCAAACTATTGCAGATTCTCACATTGCAATATTGATGATAAAACAATATATTGTGCAGCCCCAATCAAAACCAGCTGTAAGTCCAAACCCACATTGACTTTGCATAAGCATAATGTATGCCAAGACACCAGGACATTTTTCTCCATTTTGGAATAGAGCTTATTTTTGTCTTTTAATTGAGTCTAGGTCAGGTCTGGGTTTGAAGGGCAGCTTCAGGAATGTCAGAGTTCAGCTCATGGTTTACGTCTGTCAGAAGAGAAGGAATGAATGAACACTGCTGTGAGAGCCGTCATAATGTCAGCAGGTGAAACGGGGGAGTTCGAAAGCACAGAGCTCAGCGGGTCAATGAGAAATGACTGAGTGTCAAGAAACAAGTGTGTCTTTTTATAACTCGGAATAATTGCTCATAGGCACCATCATCTCTGTCAGCTTAACACCTAAAAACCATTTCGTGACCATGATTTTCCGTGTGTGTGCCTGATATTCATTACGTTGTGTAGTAATACATTTTTAACAGTATGAATATTTATAGAGACTGAATATACTGTCTCTATAAATCACTACATCTATGGAAAGTCCCCATAATACTTGAAAACACATTATGTATATGTACTGGTTTTGGTGGTTTACAAGTTGCTTTGAGAGGTAGGGTTAGGGTACAGAATATAAAGTCTCTACAAATAATTGCATCTATGAAAAGTCCACACAGTACATGAAAACACATTGTGCATGTGTACATGGTTTTGGTGGTTTACAAGTTGCTTTTAGGGGTAGGGGTAAGGGACAGATAATCATTACATCTATGTAAAGTCCCCATAATGCATGAAAACACATTGTGTGTGTACTGGTTTTAGTGGTTTATAAAGACAAAACATTGTATAACGTCATAGGTATGACTTAGTTTTACTCTATTAAGGTGGTTTACAAGGACACAAGACATGCTTAATCTAAATTCTTAAAAATCATAATTAAAGGGGTCTTTCACATGCAAATTTTGCCACCTTTCATTTGAGGATTAGATTTAGGGTAGGAGGGGTTTAGTGCCATACAATAAGCCTTTTTTTATTGCATAAAATACATTACACCAAGGAAGAGTCCTCATAAACCACCAATACCAACATGTGCATGTGTGTGTGTGTGTGTGTGTGTGTGGATGAAAAGGTCTGGATGTGCAAAGTGTACTTTTAGAAAGTGCTTCTTTATTTATCAGACAACAGATGTTTGTTCTGTTCTGGGAGGGAAAGCGTGTTACGGCACTACAGGGTTCAGAGCTCACCATAATTCATTCAGTCTCATTCAACACTAGTCACAGTACAGATGCCTGTTGATATTATATTCATGCAGGCAAGAGGGCTTAATAACCCACTGGGCAAAATTGGACGCTTAAAACACAACAGGTGATTCCTGTTCATATTTTTTTTCCCCGAACTCTGTATTTTCTTCCAAGCACTCTGTCTCTTTTGAAAGGGAGTAGAAGGTGGTAAAGACACAAAAAACATAAATGAGGAAGTAACAGCATGGCGGTTGTTTCTCGGCAGGAACTCCAGGTCGACAGGTAGGGTAATTTGCCAGCTAACTAGCCCTCCTCCAGTGACATTTATCCAAAGTGAATACAAATGCAGGAGCACTTTGAACTGTCAGCACACTAGACTGCAAGACGTCCCACAGGTAAACGTGTACATTCATACTATGAACAAGTAAAAATAAAAGAGTGAGCTGCCATAAAGCTGAACACTGCACAGCTGAACATAATATTTCAAGTTACTAGTACAGTTAAAAGTGTTATTTTAGCCATTTGACACAACCAGGACACTAAACAGCCTAGTCCAAATAGCAGACGCTCTGTAATAATAGTAATAATCCCTTACATTTATTTAGTGCATTTCTGGACACTCAAAGGGCTTTACAAATTTTTGGGGAAGAATCTCTTCATCCACCACCAGTGTGCAGCATCCACCTGGATGACACGACGGCAGCTATATTGCACCAGACCACACACTAGCTGATTGGTGGAGAGGAGACAAAGTGATGAAGCCAATCATGATATGGGGATAGTTAGGAGGCCACGATGGACAGAGGCCAGTTGGCAAATTTGGCCAGGATGCTGGGGTTAAGCCCCATCTCTGTATCAAAGGACATCCTGGAATTTTTAAGGACCACAGAGAGACAGGACCTCGGTTAAACGTCTCATCTGAAAGACGACGCTCACTGAGCAACATACCGCAGGTTGAGCGGCCCCGGTTGGTCTGGTCTCACTAACACTACTTCAGTAAATATAGTAAACTGAGTGGAAAAACATTGCAGGAAAACATTGCAGAAAGAAAGAAAGAAAGAAAGAAAAAAAGAAAGAAAGAAAGAAAGAAAAAAGGAAAGAAAGAAAGAAAGAAAGAAAGAAAGAAAGAAAGAAAGAAAGAAAGAAAGAAAGAAAAAAAGAAAGAAAAAAATTAAACTGACAGCCTAAACACTCTTATAATGCTTAATTTGACCAATCACAAAGGACATAAAAAATGGAGTAACATCATTTGTTTTTGACAGAAATGGGTCTGAAAACGGCAAAAGGGAGAGGGAATAAAATGTGCCTCATTCCACATAAATAACCGTCATTATCAGAGTAACCTTTCAAATCAATTAGCTTTTAGTATCACTTTAGTGCATTATTACGCCTGATTGTGGAAAACGCAACAAGTGGAAATAGACAGAAATAAATTTTTAAAATGAGAATATTAGAGAGAGACTTTCAAATGCAGCTAAACTATAGTTAGATAGTGTATGACACCGTCACAGCATACTGTATATAATCATGCCATAATGAACATGACATATCATATGTATAAACAAACAAACAAAATGATTTGCACTTCTATGAAATGTTAATGGTGGTGTCTCAGTCGTTAGCACTGTTGCTTCCCAGCAAGAAGGTCGCTGGTTTGAGTCCTAGCTGGGGCCAGTTGGCATTTCTGTGTAGAGTTTGCACATGTTTTGCTCGCGTTGGTGTGGGTTTCCTCTGGGTGCTCAGGCTTTCCCCACAGTCTAAAGTCATGTGCTATAGGTGAATTGGATGAACTAAACTGGCCATAGTGTATGAGTGTTTGTGTGTAAATGTGAGTGTGTATGGGTGTTTCCCAGTACTGGGTTGTGGCTGGAAGGGCATTCGCGATGTAAAACATATAATAACGGAATACTAAGCCGAAGGAAAATGAATGAATGAATCAATCAATCAATGAATATATGAATAAATGAATGAATTGTTAATAATTTTTCAAATATAGTCGATGTTTATCAGAATAAGGAATTTTTGTCCACAGTATTTGCATCATATAATAACCAAATAAACAAAACAAGTAAATAAGTTAAATAGCTAAAAACTAAAAAGCTAAAAACTAAATTATGTACTGCCAGCAAGGTAAACTAAAACAAATAGTTATTAAAAATTAGTTATAAAATTGTTGTTTAAAAAAAATATATATGTATGTTGAAAAAAAAATTTCTCTGTTCAACAGCACTTATTTAAATATTATGTAATTGTGCTGTTGTATTAATATTATGCCAATAATTTTGTCTTTAACTGTGTAATGTTAACTCAATACAATAGAGATTTCAATTAACTGACAAATTTGAAGCAGAATTGTTTCCCAAAAGGACAAACGTTAGACTGACAATCAAAGACATTATCATGCGTCATCATCAGTAATGAAGACTATTTTAAGAAATTAGGACAAGATCATCTGGGATGCGTGCTTCAATATCAGCAATACATGACAGATATGATGAAACACAATAGAAGAACAGATCTGATTAACAATAAATGACAGACAGACAAATGTATTCAAACAGATAGTTGAACAGATACATATGTAGACAGATAAGATGATTCTAGATAGAGGCAAAAAATTAATGGACGGATGGACAAAGGTAGAGAAATATGAAGCTAGATTAGGCTCAAAAATAAATTATGCAAAAACCATAATGCACACAAGCATGAAACCAAATTCATGTGCACAAAATATACGTGTAAATATATTCACAAAAAACAGTAATGCGTACAAAATAAAAATACATATCACAAAATGCAAATTTACAAATTATAACTGTTATAATCATAACCTGCCAAGAGTATTGTAATGGAGGTATAAACACCTTTTGCAAAATCAAACCTATTTTGAATGGAAATGAAATTTAGTCCTCTATCCAGCAAGGTGAACTGAGAACAGGATGGTTATCCCATATCTCATGCTGTATATGCTCAAACTGTCTCACGCATTTTGCGTGCTATTTCAAATGGAGGTAGCAAATAGAGAGTACTGTGGTAGCGACTGACGGTTGACCACTGAGCTCATCTGATTGGCTTAAGGATATAAGTTACTTGTGTGTGAAGAGTGTGTTGTCAGGAATTTCACAAAAATGCACACACATAACTGCCGGGCGATTCACATGTGAAAGAAGATTTGCACATTCGCACAGCCACACTGAACTCACAGATTTTAAATATTGAAAAATCTGTTATGTTAAAGATTCAAAAACTTATTTTATGAATATATATGTATATATTTATATACATAATTTGGCTCCATGCTTGTGAAATTGGCTACATTGTGCTTTTTTTTTTTTTGTTAATTATTATTTGAGACTAGTCTATCTCCATAGGGAAAGTGAGGAACTGACAGACAGGCAGAAAGACAGAGAGTCAGTGTGACAAACAGACACCAAATAAACATGCTTGTTAATAATATTCCCTCATTTGTGTTTGTCGTCCTCTGATTAGTATACTTTGTGGCTCCTCTCAGCAGGCAGGAAGTTGTCAGCATGTGCTGGAGGGAGATTCACACCCACTGGCCTCACGCTGTCTCCCACTCCCCTTCTCAACTCATCTGGAGCCCCTCAGCGGGACAGAAGTTTGGAAAGAGATCACTTGAAACCAATTTGAAGCCTTTAAATGCAAATGACACGTGCCTCTGGTATGAGCAAATCTGCCATTGATCTCTTCATATAGTCTGCACGGAGAAGCATTCATCTGAGAGGAGCCAGTCGGCATGTTTAATCTCACTCACCAGAGAGCCACGTGGAGCCGCTCGATGCTTTAAACAGAACTTAGGAGGTTTTGTATTGATTAGCGAGAGCTTGGTTTCCATAAAATCAGGCTGTTCATTAATACAACAGGGGATTTTTGGATGAACACATTAACATGGTGACCTTGTGGCTTCATCTCTTAATATCTGCATGCATTTACAATACAGTACATTCATTCATTCATTTTCTTTTCGGCTTAGTTTATTAATCTGGGGTCGCCACAGTGAAATGAACTGCCAACTTATCCAGCATATGTTTTACGCAGTGGATGCCCTTCCAGCTGCAACCCATCTCTGTGAAACATCCATACACACTCATTCACACTCGTACACTACGGACAATTTCAGGTTTTATAACTGTCAGGTTTTATAACTGCAACACGTTTAGACTTAAAATGTATGGTACAATTTAAATTAGATGGCTATTCAGAATTAATGCTAAAAGTATTTTTTACAATATAGTTTTTGTAATGTGTATACTGCCTTTAATTTTTTCCATTGTTTCCATTTACGTAATGCTTATTTAAATTTGTCTCGTTTTCTCCTAATTGAATGAGAAAAAGTAAATATTAGAAGTGGGAAAGTTCAAATGACTAAAAAAAAAATCACAAAATGTATAAAAATTGATAAAAATCTGGAAATAACTTCTGAAAAAGTGTAAACTGGTCAAGATAACTGCCTTGACACCCTTAGCTTCTTTATTTTAACAGTTTTTAAAATGTTTTTAAAATTTGCTAGAATTAAGCCCATATACAATAATTACAGGTATATTACCTTGACTTTTTCTTAATGTGTGTATATTTCATGTTAATTGTATTAGTTATTACTACACAAGGAACTTCCTTCTAACAAAAACTAATTTACTAAATAAAAAAAAATAAAAAAATGCCTGTCTTAAAATACTTCAAAATATTGAGCTACACCCACCCCTCCAATAACTGAATATAGCTGCAAATATGTAACTGTTTTTCCTGCTTAGATTTATTTATTATGAAATAAGATTCCATTTTGTCTTTAAAAAAGGAACGCTATGGGATGATATGGCGCTGTTCCTATTCGTGCTTTCCCACTGACCACTTACCTTCGTATGGATGGCTTTTCCACTGTTACCAGTTTTCCCAGTAGCTTGTCACATAGGTTGTACCCAACGGTTCCTGTCTGTGTGTCAGTCTGTGGATTTAAGCAAGAACAGCAATCGTACGCAGCGGCCACTAGTGGACTTGCGAAAACAAAAACTGCAACAAAAAAAAAGCTTCTGGGACGTATTTGGTGCTCTGCAGAAATGTATATAGCGGTGCGTTTTCAAAATGAGCCTGGGTTGGTTTCTCATAAAATCTTGACCAATCAAATGCTCTCTATTATCTGACATGTCCTGCCCCCTTCAAGATGCTTTTCATTTGATGCTCTTCATTTCAACCATTCTTACTGGCAGAGCTGTGGTAAAAACAACACTATTGGCTGTTTTTGTAAAGGGGAGGGGCTACTTTATGTTCCGCCCTCTCTTTATTTATTCAGTTGAGATTATGTCAGACATCCAATAAAAATGCACATTTAAAAGCACTTCACGGGACCTTTAATGGTCTGAATGACCGCTATGACCATTCTAGTAGTTACAAAATCCTGTAGTTCCAGTTTTACACTAACCAAGTACTTGATTGGAATCTGAGCCTGCATGCAAACGTTTTCACAATACAGCCAGACAATCTAGAGAAAAAGCATAGTGATGTAAAACTCTATGTTTACATTTAGACTAAATGCATACTTGACCATTAAAATAGTCCTCCTAGCTGTCAGACAGTCTCTGCTGGATGTTTTATACGAAGCATAAGAAAGCGGTTGTGTTTATCCTCTCACTTCTGTCACGTCCCGTCTGACTCGAGTGCATCTCTTGAGTTGCGGACGCTTCACCTGTCAGGGCTGATGTCAAGTCTCCTGACGCGTCCTCTGATTTGGATGGTGCAGATGCACAGCGCAGACACTTCACAAATATCATATGTCAGGAAAGCAAAATGCAGAGTTCATGTTGATCCTTTCACTTGAAAAGCACGGTGACGGGGAACTAAAGATTAGAGCACAATATTGACATGGTAAGCCATTAAGACACATTGTTTGCTCACTCTACTCATCCTTCACATTGTCTTTGTTGTTCCTTGCATTTATATAAAAGTCTAGAGATCAGATGACTGTATTGATTTTCACAGAGATTAAAAGCTCCAAAACATACAACGCATACAAAAATATTGAGTAGTTGAAATAAGAGATTAAATATGTGACCCTGGACCACACAGCCGTAAGTCATAAGTGTAAATTTTGGGAAATTGTGTTTTATATATTTTCTGAAAGTTGTATAAATAAGCTTCCCATTAGGGTATGTTTTGTAAGAACAGGATACTATTTGGCTGACTATATGAAATCTGGAATATGAGGGATAAAAAACAATTATATTAATAATAAAAAATCGAAAGAGAAAATTGATCTTTGATTAATCATGATCATGATCTTTACTTAACATTCTAAGGCTTTTTGCTGTAAAAGAAAAAATATATATATTTTGACCCACAACAAGTATGTTTGCCTATTTCTACAAATACACCCTGTGCAACCCTGTTACTAACTTGTCTATGGGTAATAATATGAAATTTGATATAATTATTAATTATTATTATATTGATTAAATATTAATCAACTAATTGTTATATTATAACCATTTACACTCTGGAAATACCAAAATACAAGATCATTTAAAATATATAATAAATAAATAAATAAATGGATGGATGGATGGATGGATGGATGGATGGATGGATGGATGGATGGATGGATGGATGGATGGATGGATGCATGGATGGATGGATGGATGGATGGATGGATGGATGGATGGATGGATGGATAGATAGATAGATAGATAGATAGATAGATAGATAGATAGATAGATAGATAGATAGATAGATAGATAGATAGATAGATAGATAGATAGATAGATAGATAGATAGATAGAAACAAATTCTAGGTGTCACGGTGGTGCAGTGAGTAGCATGATCGCCTCGCAGCAAGAAAGTCGCTGATTCGAGCTTCGGCTTGGTCAGTTGGCGTTTCTGTGTGGAGTTCGCATGGTCTCCTTGTGTTCACGTGGGTTTCCTCCAGGTGCTCCGGTTTCCCCCACAAGTCCAAAGTGAATTGGGGAAGCAAAATTTTCTGCAGTGTACAGTATGTGTGTGAATAAGTGTGTATGGATGTTTGTAGCTGGAAGGGCATCTGCTGAAGAAGTTGGCAGTTTATGTGGCAACCCCAGATTAATAAAGGGACTAAGCCAAACAGAAAATAAATGAATGAATAAATGAATACTGAATGATCTATTTTAGATGGCTGTGCTACAAGGCCTCTGGTCTCTGTTTTAATTGATTTCTTTATTTAATCTGTACTATGTAATACATTTTAGCCTTGTAATATTCCTTTGTGTTTCTATTTATTGATTATTTTAAAGCATATTTAGAAGTTTGTGTCTCTTTTCTAAACTGATATGGAAGATAACAGGTACCAGAAGTGATACGGAGTCAAAAAAGTGTAAATAGGGGGATCTGGTGTATGATGCAATTACATTTTACTAGAAAAAGTACTGTATAACTTGGCATTATGCACAAAAGCCCAAGGAACACTTCAACAGACCCGATCATCTATGTAGAAAGCTGAAAATATGAAATCACAAGTGGCCATGTTTAACACTGCAGTCCACATAAAGTGCAAGCGACAGAATCAAATTAAAACAAAAGCCGCGGAACAGAAGCACACAGACCACCTTCCAAGGCGACTCATTAAAGGCTCTCTTTAGACGCAGACCTCCTTCACCCTGAAGCAAACCTCTGGCTACAGGAATCAATCTACACTGGCTGTATCTGCTCTGCCACGTTCACAGGGACCCCAGACAGAGATGGATGCTGTTTCGCAGTCTGACACAAGCTTTCAGAACAGCGGGGAGGCGCTGGGCTACAGCTCCATCTGAAAAAAAGCCCTAAATACATATTAAGTGCTCTCTTTCTCTCACTATCTGCATCACTCAGTCCACACGCAGACCACAGACGGCCACAATGCTGTTAGAATCCATCAAACACACTCGCACTGCATTACAACACCAGCTGGAGCTTTTCTACAAACACAACGTAAAGGAGAGCAGAGAAAAGGCCCGGAAATACAGACAATTCGAATATATACACAGTTTAGATGCTGGCCATTTATGCATTTATGTTTTATAGAATATGTATATAAAATATAATCCTTTTAAAAGAAATCAAACACACACACACACACACACACACACATACTGTACACATATAATACTGTCAGAATTTAATTGCATTTTAGGATTTCTGTTTTTACACACACACACACACACACACACACACACACACACACATTAGGGTTGGGTTGATAGAAGATGCCATCATCCATCGCCAATGATGGCCGCTGCAAACCCGCTTGTGAAAATACACTCTTAGGCCTCGTTTACACTAATACGTCTTAGTTTTAAATGCCATTTTAGAACAAAAACGATCCACATACACACTGGCATTTCATCTAGCATTTCTGAACAGCCCTCCGTCCACACCATACTGCTGAAAACTCACATCACATGACCACTTACACACACACAGACACACACAGTCATGTGCTCGCCTGAGCTCCAGCTCCAGCTTAGCGGGTTCTGAGCACAAAACCCCAGAGAGCGGAGCATGTCAGACAGTTTATCAAGGATGTACCGCTGGATCGCGACTCACTATAGTTGTTAAACGTGATATTTAATTAATCTTGTGTCTATCTAATGACTCTTCTGTCTTTTGAATCTATCAAGTAATGTGTCACAGCGTCAGTGCTGCTTCAATCTTTCGCTTTCGCACTTGTACTTAGTAATTTTTGCGAAAACCTCAGATCCTGTTGGTTGTGTACCTTTTTTACCAGCCAAGTTTGTCGATGCCATTATAACAACACAGATCACTTTGCCTATTCATGCCAGAGTCCCGTGGAAAAAGTGATTGACATAAATATTCTAATCTGAATTGTATTATTTGCCGGTTCATATTTGTAAGGTATGAGTGTGTGTGAATGAGTGTATGGGTGTTTCCCAGTACTGGGTTGCAACTGGATGCTTTATGCAATGTAGATCCTCTCATACCTTACAAATATGAACCAGCAAATAATAAAAGTCAGATAAGAATATTTCATCATTCTGCCTAATTGATATCATTTAATCACTGTTCATTCCCCAAAACCACCGGCAATTAATACTTATGTGGTAATTTGTGTGTAATTTATCTTTATGTATTTATTACTTGGTTATGGGTAAAACAAAGACTATACGGGTCAGGTAGTTGAAATGGTAGGTTACAAATAATGAATTTGTTATTAATTTATTAATTATTCATGAATAATTAATTCATGATGATGATGCCATCCATCCATCGCGATGTTTCACATTAGACATCGTACGATGCCAAATTTTTCGACATCGCCCAAGCCTAACACACACACGCACGCACGCACGCACGCACGCACACACACACACTTTCAATGTGGTTTTGTACTTTAATATAATACCTTAAAATTATAAAAAAGTATTGATTATTATTTTTACGCAGGTGTAACAATGACCAATAATGCCTAAAAAATTACATTCTGAAATTATACATTTGATGATAATAATAATAATAATGATAATAATAATAATAATAATAATAATAATAATAATAATAATAATAATAATAATAATAATAATAATATGAAGAAGAAAAAAAATAGGTGGCATGGTGGCTCAGTGGTTAGCACTGTTGCCTCACAGCAAGAAAATCAGTGGTTTGAGTCCTGGCTAGGCCTGTCGGCATTTCAGAATGGAGTTTGCATGTTCTTCGTGGGATTCCTCCGGGTGCTCGGGTTTCCTCCACAGTCCAAAGACATGCAGTATAGGTGAATTGAATAAACTAAATTGTCCTTAGTGTATGTGTGTGTGAATGAGTGTGTATACATGGGTGCCTCCCAGTACTGGGTTGCGGCTAAATGCTTTGTGCAGTGTAGATCATCTCATACCTTACAAATATGAACCGGCAAATAATAGAAGTCAGATAAGAATATTTCATCGTTCTGCCTACTTGATATTATTTAATCACTATTCATTCCCCAAAACCACCGGCAATTAATACTTATTTAATTTTACAGCTTGTCATCAGTTCTAAATTAAATTATGTGATTTATGAGAAAGAGGAACTTTTTCAACCTTCAGTCACTTAACTGGCTATTAATGTACACTACTTAACATTTATTATGCCATAATCCCAAATAGCACACATCAACTCATACATTAAAAACCCTACAGTGGCCATACAACCTCAAAAGTTCCACATAAACGCACCGCAAAATAAATCCAGACATTTTTAAACCAGCTGTCAACCATCATCGTTTACATGTCAGCAATTTGATTAAAGCTCTTCGGGAATCTTCAGAAACACCCGGAGATTCGCTCAAACATCCCTTTCAATCCTACGCTGCAACGTCATTCACCCGCATCAAAATTACGAGCCTGTTAAACTGGGTTTAGAAAGCATGGAAAATCACTTTCAGAAGACTGACAACTCATGATTCAGCCAGAAGAGGAACCGCCGGTGGACTGGCATTGCATTAATAAACGACAGTAAGCTGAGGGAAAAGACAGAAAGAAAATAAAAGAAAATCTCCTGATCTTTTATTCTACAAGAACATAAGGTCCAGTGTTTGAAACAAAAACAGGATGCTTTCCAAGTCTCTTCCTAAAAATAACAGCCCGAGGTCTGATGGGATTATAAACTGGACCTCTATTAGCACTGCTGAAGTGCTGTCCTTATTTAAATGAGCAAAAAAACGGGGAAAAAACAAGGCATATTTCATATGAGCACAGAGCGGAAACGCAGAGAGCGAGGGGATTTGTCAACGTGAAGTTTCACATTCTCTGAGTCAGTGCCTAAATATAAGGATTGTGGTTTTGAGATGACAGCAAAAGAAGAGGTAATGAGGTTTTGTGGTTTTAGGACTAAGTAAACATATCAGGCAGTGTGGAGAGATGGTGCTAATCTGCACTGACATGCCAACATATCGGCTTCCATTGAAGCAGAGCGCATTAAAAAGCTCCCTCGCATTCAAACACGCTTTCTTTTCTTTGTAAAATCGCTCCTGAAAGCACTGGCATCCACCTGCAGAACAGCAGCAGTTCAAAGCAGGTCCTATTACTCTAGTCCTGCTCCAATCTGGCAACGCTGCAGATCGAATGAACTATTCTAGCATGATAAAAGAGCCTCTCTCTTGGACTGTGCGCTCACCAAAAACTTGACACAGCACAAATTTCAATTCCTTTCAGGCTCGTGGGTCTGAAAAAGGTTTTGAGCAACCTTAAATCAAACTGTAAATGCTGCTCCTTTTAAAACGTCATTCATTATCGATAAAGGGATAGTTCCCCCAAAACTGAAAAATCTGCTATCATTTACTTTCCCTTATTTTGTTGAAAGACTTTTTTTTTTCTTTTTCTGCTAAACACAAAGGAAGTTATTTTAAAAAATGTTGGTTTCTGGCTCTCATTGACTTTAATAATATATTTTTTTCAACTATTGAAGTCGATGGGTGCCAGAAACCAGAGGATAGAAAATCATAAAGGTTTAAAAAGGGAGAATAAATAAAGAGGTAATTTTCATTTCTGGGTGAATTATGCCTTTATATTTGAAGAGTTTCGTTACAAAACGCGATAAAAGACATTTTTTGACATTTGCATTTTATAATTGGAAATCACTGTTCAGATGTACCTTAATCTATGTGTGAATTGCTGCCATTAACACAATTTAAGAATTAACATTTTAGACCTACTATAAAATGTATTTTTTTTCACAAAATGCGGTATCCACCAGACCAGTTTCTTTGCAAAATGCGATATAAAAGTTATAGAACTGTTATATATAGAACAGCTAGGTTATATGTGCGAGCTCAGCATCCCCTGGGAGGAGAGTCACCGCCGGCGAAGTGCTCAGAGTTTGCTCATTGATTTAACATTAATATCAAAACAAAAAGCATATGTTCTTAAAAAGAGGATTCACTAGGCTAACTAAAAACGTTTGCCATTTAATTGTTTATACTGTAGGCGAGTTGTCAGTCACAGGCTACGTCCGTCTATCAGTCAGAGAGTCAAAGCTTCAGAGTCAAGCTAACCTCATGGATTTTGATGACGGATTGGAGCCGGTCATTCCAGCTGCATAATAATAATAATAATAATAATAATAATAATAATAATAATAATAAT
>CAIGQQ010037704.1:2933915-2947500 GCA_903798035.1 Danio albolineatus
GATAGATAGATAGATAGATAGATAGATAGATAGATAGATAGATAGATTTTTGTTCCCCCTTTTGCACAGAATAACACATGTTTGGAACGACAAGGGCTGAGTAAAAGGTTTTACATAAATTTTGGTTGAACTGTCCTATTAAAATCCTTTGGCATTTTGAATAAGTCCTGATTATGTTAATAGGAATGTGAAAAGGCAGTGGAACAACAGGCTCTCTGGGATGTCAAGTAGTGCAGGTGTTACTGACGGCATACAAACAACTTCCCAATAGCAGCTGATGCATTAGAAACACATGCGGGTCAGTGGCAGACTAATATCTTGGGTTACGAATAAGAATAAAGGGAGTCTTCATATTACTAAAGCCTCCGCATGGCGTTCTGAAGTAAAAACACCTTCAGTGAATGGCACAATAACTGACAAATAAGTACAGATGAGAACTATAAACTCAATGAACTCACGTCGACTAAATGATCAGTTTAGGACAATAACAGCGCTGAATGAAGTTAACAAATTAAGTGGAACAAATACATGTGCTGATTGATTGTTCTTTAAATTTTAGGAGACAATCAACTGTAGCAGTCATTAATAACTGCCAGTCATTAATATAAACCCATAAGAGTCTCAGACATTTTCAAATGTCTTCATTTGTCTTTTGCTATCGAGCTTGTTCCGCAATGCAGACAGAAGCTCTTTTCTGAGATTGTTTTAGGATTTTCGATTTGTTCACTTCAGGGAAATGACAAGGAATAACGAATGTCAATAAATGGTCAAATTACTTCCACTACAAAAAGTGTGTTTCATACTAAAAAAGAATAAATAATATAACAAGAAAATAACAGTTTGCAACCTCAAACCGCATATCCAGCTGCTTTTTTTATGACTTTAAAATCAATGGAAGTAAATGACAATTAGCTTCTAATGGCTGTGCCTGCTCTTACGTTAAAGAATAATGTCAAAAGGAGGAGCATTTGTGGTTCTGTGAAAAACAACTGAGTTAAGAGTCCTAAATTGACATTTACCCTAGACATGTGGCACATCACGGCTCCGACGAGGTTGTGTTCTGTTTTGTCCTGTGTTTTAGTCTTTTAAAAGACATCCTTAACTTTAAGTGCTGTATACTGAATATTACCAAATTTATCATGCATCCTATGTTTATGTTGAGTTGAATATGTATGTTACCTGTGCAGCTTGCATGCAGCATCTGTCAAAAATAGACCAGACACCTATCTTTAGCGAATCATCGCAAAAATCTGATTCTGGGACCCTTCTGAGATGTGCCTGGTGTAAACACGAGCAGTGACTAGATTGGTCAGCCTTTGGTGGCCATGTTGGAGCCATAACATGCCACACATGCATGTAGTGGAAATCTGGGGAAAGTGTGAAGTGTAAAGAAGAAACATCTATAGAACAGTTTTTCACCATGAAAAAATAAAAATAAAAATATAATTCTTCATAATACCACATTTGCTAATATAGAACCTTATTTACTTGAATGAAGGCAGTCTTCACATTACTAAACTCCCATGAGCAATTCTGGAGTAAAAACACCTTCCCTGTACGACACAATACCTGACATCTGCGATAAGTACAGATGAGAACCATACACTCTATGAACTCATGTTGACTAAATTATCGCTTTAGGACAATAACAGTGTTAAAGAGTATAGGGTTTTGGGGAGGAAAAAAAATCAATGACCCGGAGGCTTTCTCTTTTTTTCTGTTTTTACACGTCCACAGAGATTCAATGTTGAATTTGTGCTGTAATTCGAACCCCTCTCGTTGCCCAAAGGTATATCATAATACTCTTCCAGAATTCAGCGTTTTCTTCCTTTACATTCCCAAGCTGCTTTGTCCTACGGGACATCAGCGACTGTGTCTTTGCAGGCGAATGAACTCAAAGGACTTGCACTGCTATGATCTAAAAGTAATTTAAGCATCTGGACCAGGGTCACGTTTTTCCAGAAGCCTGCTGGTGGTGATACACTATATGCATGCACTATACAGAGCCTAAGCTTGGAGTATGAAGTGCAACCATATTTAAGCTAGTAAAGAAAAACCTGGATGTCTTCCAGAACTGGAATGTCATCATACATTCAGAACGAGTAAAATACATAATGGTGGAGATCAATGGAGCAGGAAAGCCTGATTTCAGGAATGCCAAACGTGTTCAGAGTCATTAAGCAAATGCATCTGCTTCCCAAACTACTTCAAATGGTCAATTCCATTTCCAGATTTCATTCAGTGAGTGATTAAAGAGAGAGAGAGATTACATTGGCAACTTACGCACAACCGAGCGAATGTCCAGATTGGATGCTATTATGGCTAGTGACCTGACACATTGTCTATTAAATTAAATAAGATATGTGTGTTGATAATGGAAGCATGGTGATACACTCTTGTAAAGAGTACAATGCTGTAAAAAATCGAATACAGAAAGTTTATGTAGTATAAATGGCTATTGATGAAATTAATGAACTTGATCGGTTATCTCTAAGTAGTGAATATTAAACAACACTGAACTGAACTCCAACACTAATAACTGGACTGACACTTTAAAATTTATTATAACCTTCTATGTGAAGCTGCTTTGACACAATACATTGTAGAAGCACTATACAAATAAAGGTGAATTGAATAGTTAATTATTTATAGCTATTTTTTTTAAGGAGACTATCAAAATATCAGTGATTATTAATATCTGCCTGTCATTAATATAAACACAATGAGTCTTTGGCCTTTTGAAAATGCTTTCATTTGTCTAAGGCACTTTTTCAATTAAAGGCTCACAGCACTCTTTCAAATAAAGCACAGCAATGTCAAATATAGAAGAACCATTTGTGACTGTGGACAACCAAACCAATTATAAGAATCTTTTACTTAAGCTGAAATAAGCTTTGCATTGCACCGTTTTGATATATTTACAGTAGGAAATATACAAAACATCTTCATGGAACACAATGTTTCCTAAATATTCTTGTGATTTTTGTCACAAAAGAAAAGTCAATTATTTTGGCGCAATGTATATTATATGGTTATTACCTGCACAACATGTGCCTGCACACAGACAAGTAAAAAAAAAAAAAAAAAGGTTTTGTGGTCCTGAATGCCATTTTTGAATTCAGAATAGTGAAAGGTTCTTAAAAGATGAATTGTTCATATAGTTGATGTAGTGTAAATAAGATTTAAAACATTTAAAGAACCTTTTTCCAACATTATGAACTTTCTCTGGAATGGAAAGTTTCCATAGATTTTAAATGTTCTTCATGGATCCACAGATGCCCAAAAAGAGTGTTTAACTACTTGCAGCATGACTGTTATTATCCAATAAAGTGGAACAAATGCATTTCATAACTGACTGTTCTTTAAATATAAGGAGACAATCACACGTATAGCTGTCATTAATAACTGTCAGTCATTAATATAATCCCACAACAGTCTTTGTCATGTTGGCAATGTCTTCATTTGTCTTAAACACTTCAAATGGGGGTTTCGGAGCAGGCTGGGTTCCTCATACAGTAGATCCTGTTAGTTAATTGTTCTTAGAAGAACAAAATGTGTTTACATTAGCACGTTTAGTTCAACTATAACAAAACTGTAACTGATTTCTCTATTTATGTGGTTCAATGAATAAGTGTGCACATCACCATCTAAACCTTAGTGCAACCCAAACAAGCCGACCAATATGGCATCACAAAAAAGACTAAACAAACCACAAGATGCATGTGACCCCAAAACTGATCAAATTTTTTTCTCAAAATAGTTGCAATGTAATTTTTTTTATATCCAGACTAAATGAACCAAAAGAACTGAACAACAAGTCTGGGCACACTGACATTTCACTAAAAGTCCAAAACACTTTAAAAATCCCCAAATAATCTGTTTTCACCATAAAGAAGCTTCGGTTGAACGGAAAGGTGATTAAAGGTTCTTCATGGAACCACGTACTGCATGACAATATATTTCAGCATAGTGAAGTAATCAACTGATCACAACAAAATCAAAACAGCCCATCAGCAAATGAAAATGCTTCTGTTAAAATATGTATAGAACATAGATCATGCTATACATTTTAAATGACCACATGCATACAGAACTACTATATATATCTTGCAAAATTGCAAACAGATATTCTACTAGATCATATGTATGTGTTTCTATTATTTCTTTCTTTTTCTTTTTTTATGCAGGCCATTAACTTTTCAACATAATTAGCTGAAATATGCTTTTCTTTTGTGGTGACTAAGTGATTACATTTAAAACTCTTTTAACTTAAAACTGAACATTTTAAAATGATCTACATGATGTGGAAATGTATTTAATTAAAAATCACTATTAGCTGCAGATTAAATCTAGCTGAGAAACTACCCTCAAAAGAAAATACAATAACCAATATTAGTTAACTTCAGATAACATTAATTAACTATGAAATAATGCTTCTAAAGAATTGATTAGCTTGGCTAATGTTAATTTAATCATTTACTAATCCACTATTAAAGCTGTATTTGCTCATATCACTGGTAACACTTTACACAGATTAAAATTAACAGGTTGGTTAATGGCATTTCCAGCAAAATGGCAGTTTATTACTAGTTAGAGCACATCAATTCCTTAGTCCTTAGTATTTATGAGCATAAAATGCTTTAGTGCTTTCAAGCTATGTTTATGCATGCATACTCTTTAGAAAAATCATTTGACGACATTAAAAATGAGAAAAAAAAATTATTTATTAATTACTTACATTTATTTTGATCATATATATGTGTGGTTTTAAGGGGGAAAAAAGACTATTTCGCCACTGACCACGTGTAGACTAATAGTAAAGTGTCGTTATATTCTGTCTCTGCGCACAATCCGAGTGTGAAGTGATGCAAGAAACTGTATTAAGACGTTAAGACTGTTTTATAACTGTCAAAAGCTTCATCCCGGTCGGACTGTAAAACACTCTGAGGCAGCACCACCAAGCGGTAAATATCAAATCTTGAGCAAAAGTTCCTCAAAACAGACACGAAAGCTTATATACGCTCTGCTGAAAATGACTTCAGGCAGTGTTAATGAGAAAAGTGACATGATGGAAAAAAACAGGCAGGCTTAAAGAAGTTGGCATGTTTAGATTATTTTAGAAGGCTAACTGCACACGAATGGGCTGTGTTTTTACAATAACCTAAACATAAGCTACACTTGTTCTTATACATCAACGCAATAGATCGTCAGAAACGGCGTTTGCACTCACCAAACAATAACATTGTAATAATAATAATAATAATAATAATAATAATAATAATAATAATAATAATAATAACAATAACGCGCATGGTTTGGAACAAAGCATAATGTGTGACTTACCAAATGAAGTGCCTCAATATTTCTCCTGAGCATGTAGGTGAGAAGCCGCGAAGAGTCAGTGAGTTCTGTGAAATATGTGACGTGTAATAATCCCAGTATCTCTAGAGTCCGCAACGGTGGCGATAGTCCGTGTGAACGCGTATGCAAATAAGACCCAGTGACTTCCACTACTTTCCCGGGCGGCAGTGAGAGCGGAAAGGTGAAGAAGGTGCAGCAGAGCCGCGGAGTGCGTCCAACTCACTGGGCAGTTAGTGTGAAGCGCTCTGGTCCGAGAGCGACAGAATGAAGCGCGCCGTCAGCGTCAGCAGCGCCCCCGCGTCTCTGCACTGAGTGACTGACTGAGCGGCGCAACGCAACAAGAGCAGCGCGTCCCATTCAACCTACCAGCCTGTCGCACTAGATACAGCCCTGGACAGCTTCATTGAGAATAATGACGGGGGCGTTAGTTTCCACAACACAGCTCTCGAAGAACAACAACATAAACATCATTTGAATTTACAATGCTCAATTCATTTTGATCATCCTGAAAAGTTCAGTATCCTGTTTAGGGATTTTTTTTATAGCTTAAGATACCCAGTAGAGGTCACACTTTACATTAGTGACCATAATATTGTTAAATAACTATGAATGTTTTTGCTTTGTGTGTGCGTGTGTGTGTTTTACTACTGCACTAATCAACACATTACTGTACCAAGCACCAACTGTGCTTGTTCAACAACCACTCACCAAACAAATATAGGCTATAATTTAAAAAAACATTTGAGATATTGCTAATATACCTGTATTAGTCTCTCATTAATTAAAAAATCTGTAAAAAAAATCTGAAATTAAGAAAATAGTAGACCAGTGAATGTCATCATTACTGTTAAAAGTTAATGATGGTTGAAACACATGAATAAAAACATACACATTTACTTATAACAATATAATACAACAAATCAGAAAAAGTTGGCACACTAGCTATGGAAAATGCCAATAAAAAAGTGATTTCTAAATTTACTTTCACTTGTATTTCATTGCAGAAATGAAACACATTATTTGTGTTCTTCATGATTTTTATTTATTTATTTATTTAATTATTAAAAATAGACCCATATTCACTTTTGGTTTTTGCAACACACTTAAAAAAGTTGTAACAGTAAAGCATTTGCCACTTTGTAATGTTCACATTCCTTTTCACAACCTTTAAAAGATGTTTAGGGACTGAAGATACAAAGTAATGAAATGTTTCAGGTGTCATTTTTTCCCATTCCTCCTGCAAACAAATCTAAAGGTGGACAACATTATAGTGTCTTTGTTGTAGCATTTTGCGCTTCAAAACGCACCACACATTCTCTATTGGAGACAGGTCAGGACTGCAGACAGGCCAGTCAAGTACCTTTGTAATGTGTACAGAATGTGGTTTTGGATCGTCTTGTAGAAATATGCATGGGAGTCCCTGGAAAAGAAGGCAGCATATTGTGCTCCAAAATCTCTATGCATTTTTCAGCATTAATGGTGCCATCATAGAATCGCACGTTACCTTTTCCAAGGACCTCATACCATGACAGACCCTGGCTTTTGGACTTGTTGATAGTAACCGTCTGGATGATCCTTTTCTTTTTTGGTCTGGAGCACATGACGTTCTCCCAAAAAATACTGATTCATCTGACTACAGTACACGTTTCCACTGTGTGATGGTCTATCCTAGATGCCTCAGACCCCAAAGAAGTTGACGGTGCTTTTGGACACTTAATATAGGGCATCCATTTGGCACAGTATAGTTTTAACTGGCATTTGTGGATGTAACTACGTAGTGTGGTACAAAGTAGTCCTGAGTCCATGTGGTAATTTGGCTTATAGATGAATGATGACTCTTGATGGAGTGCCGCCTAAGGGATTGGAGATCATGGTTGTTCAGCTTAGGCTTGTGCCCTTTCCCTTTATGCACTGAAATTCCTCCCTATTCCTTAAATCGTTTAATTATGTTATGCACTGTAAATGTGAAACCTCCAAATGTCTTCCTATCTTTTTTTTTTTTTTTTTGAGAAACCTCATGTATTTTGTTGGCAAACTGGTGATCCTCTGCCCATCTTTGCTCCTGATGGACTAGACCTTTCTTGGATGCTGCTTTTGCACCAAATCATAATGACAATCACCTGTTGACATCTATTTCAAATCACATTATTAACCATTTTATCTGATTACTAGCCCTGAATTGCTCCTGCCCCACCTTTTATTTAGAATGTGTTGCAGGTCTGCATGACAGGAAAGAATAGCTTACTGTGGCTACTTTATTCTCAAGCACTTTGAAGTTGGTTTGATTCTCTTTGGCTGTTGGTAGCCAGGTTTCCATCTAAAGATTTTTGTTTTTGTTTGTTTATTTATTTATTTATTTATTTATTTATTTATTTATTTATTTGTTTATTTGTTTGTTTGTTTGTTTGTTTGTTTGTTTGTTTGTTTGTTTGTTTGTTTATTTATTTATTTATTTATTTATTTATTTATTTTAGCTGGGTGGATTCTGATTGGCTGTCAATATTTTAATCATTTATCAGTTCAAGGAAAATAGTCCTGAGCGTGATTTCATTGACATCATACATCTGTGTCATTTTTGTTATTGCTGCTAAGTGTCACAAAATCAGGATCCGGTCACATCAAGAACAACTAACAATAATCACATCATCGTTCACACGAGCAGATGATTTTATGTATTATAAATGTAAGTTGAAGTGTGTTTACCTGTTCCTTTAAATGCTGCTCAGGATGGATTCTAATTGGCCGTCAACATTTCAATACTTTTCAGCAGAAATAAAATCTATCAATACAGATACTTTGTGTCATTTTTGTTATAGCTAACTGTGACAGAATTAATATCAGTTCACATTGTAAACAGTATAATGATAACTACATTAGTGTCCACATGAGCAGATGATATTGTTCTGTTTGTTGTAAATGTGAGTGGAACTTTGGCCATTTGTCACTTTAAATGTCCATGCTCTTTATTGCAGGATTGGTTCTGATCGGCTGTCAGTGTTTCTATCATTACTAAATGCATTATGCCCACTTCAAATGCTCAAGCTGTTTAAAGATTGATGGATACTGGCTGTCAGTGTTTTTATCCAAAAAAAAAAGTTCTGAAAATCATTATTTTGTGTCAGTTTCACTCTCAGAATTAACACGTTCACACCAACAGTATAGATATAAACATAATAAACAATATTAGTGTCCCCATCAGCAGATTATAGCTTTAAAAATATATATACATATATGTTATAATCTTGCAGTGGCATCACAGTGGCGGAGTAAATAGCACGATCGAATCACAGTAAGAAGGTCGCTGGTTCAAGCCTCAGCTGGGTCAGTTGGTATTTCTGTGTGGAGTTTGCTTGCTCTACCCGTGTTCGCTTGGGTTTCCTCCGGGTGCTCCAGTTTCCCCCCACAGTCCAAAGACATGCGGTACAGTGAATTGGGTAAGCTAAATTGTCCATAGTGGATGTGTGTGAATGAGTGTGTATAGATGTTTCCTAGTGATAGGTTGCAGCTGGAAGGGCATCCGCTGCGTAAGTTGGATAAGTTGGCAATTCACTGCACTGTGGCAACCCCAGATTAATAAAGGGACTAAGCAGAAAAAAGAAAATGAATGAATGAATATAATCATGCAATGCAATTGTCCATTGTCACTTTAAATGCTTGAGATACAGTATTTAATACAGGATGAACTCTAATTGGCTGTCAATGTTTTTATTAGATGCAGTGGGTGGAGTCACTTGTCACTTTAAATGCAGCACTTTAATACATTTAACGCAATGGATTCTGATTCATTTATCATTCACTGACTTGAAAAGCATTATTCTGAAAGTGGTTCCATCATGTTATATGCATTTTTTGCTGCCACTAATTCTCATAAAAGCAAGACTTGTTCACACTAACAACAATAACTAGTTGTAGTTGTATTTACAAAATCATCTTGCAGCTTAGGCGACATGGTGGAGACAGCAAGAAGGTCGCTGGTTCAAGTCTCGGCTGGGTCAGTTGGCATTTCTGTGTGGCATTTCTTCCAGGTGCTCTGGTTTCCCCCACAAGTCCAAAGACATGTGGTACAGGTAAATTAGGTAGGCTAAATTGCCTGTGGTTTATGTGTGTGAATGAGAGTGTATGGAGGTTTCCCAGTGATGGGTTGGGGCTGGAAGGGCATCCGCTGTGTAAAACAAATGCTGGATAAGTTGACAGTTCATTCCGCTGTGGAGATCCCAGATTTATAAAGGGACTAAGCCAAAAAGAAAATGAATAAATTAATCTCGTAGCTTAGTTGATTATGCTTGAGCTTATTGGATTCTGATTGGCTGACAATATTAGTATTACTCACAAAATAAAGACTTCTTTTCTGCGTAGTTTAGGACAATATTTAAATAAGATCTTAAAAATCATAGTTACTGTTCTTGGAGTGAATGAGCCTGAAGATCAGTTATTTAACCGTAGTTATATTTATCATTACATTCTCAATAACATGACTGAATAATTAAACATTAATAAATATTATAATATTATCGTTCACTCCAATCAAAATTGTATGGTGTTTTCTGATTTTCTGGTTGTCAAACATTTTATTCATCAGTTATATGATATATATTTAAAGTGAAGTGAAAGTGCTTTAAACTGCTCAGTATTTTAAACAGTTCAACAGAGGCAAAAATCCTTCATTAATAAAACAAGAGTTTAAACTAGATCTTTATTTGAATGCTCAGAATGCATCGTTTTCCACTTGCTACTATAAATGTCATATTAATAGGCTACATTTGAATATTCTAATAAACACAGTGAACAAGGAGTTTGAGAGTTATTTACAGCTATACAGAGTGAAGGATTTAATTGTACTTGCCAGGATGCAATGCTGTTGGGAGAAGGCCTGTTTTTCAGTATCAGAAAGTATAATCACTTGAATATAATGCCCTACTTGTAATAGAGAATCGCAATGCAGCCAGAAAAGGGAAGGAAAAAAAAAGATTGAGCGGCTTGTCCAATATTACATGCAATTGCCTACATAAAAGCAGTGTATTAAATTCCATGAATGATATACCGCGTCTGTGACTCAACTCAAACATCACAGGGAAGTTCAAAATGTGTAGCAATACGACATTTACATTTGGATAATGCGCAGTGTTCTTGAAAAGCGAGGAGATTAAAATCGTTATCAAGTTTAAATGCAGACTAAAACTTTAATCCTGTGACAATCTTATTTGCTGTGTTCATTAGCCAGAAATCAGAGCCAAAAAAGCAATCAAATATTTGCCAGCCCGAAGGCAAGCGCGATGATCTGCTATTATTGCGTCCATAAAAAAAGGATATAGAAGCTTCTGAGGACTCACAAATCAAAGAGCATCCTGTATCGCTTGACAACTGTGTTTAACAATACATAATTCCAGACCTCTGATGAACGCTTTGAAGACGGGCTAATGATTAAGTTGCCAGGCAACCGTCTGCTAAAGTTAAGACCTATCACCTGGCTCTTTTCTCAACATGTTTTGACAGAACAGAGAGATTATCGACTACACTGTGAAAAAAGAAAGGTTGAGAAACTGTTTTTACTTAGAAATTGATATAAAGGTTATAATTAAGAAGTGGTTGAATAAACTTTACATTTAACTACATTTTAATTTATTTATGCATTTAGCAGTGCACTTAAAGGTGAAACAAGAAACAATTCAAATAAAGAAACAATTTTCACTCAGTCGCTGGTATATTTCACAATGTACTGTACACAAAAACTACCAGTAACAACGAACTCAACATGGAATTTTGAAGGTAAGAAACTGGCAGTACTTCCCTCTAAAATATACTAATACTACTAATAATATTTGTTTTCTTTATAAGTTTAAACATTTGTAGAAATAATGTTCACTGAGGTTGCTCTTACAGTTCTTCTCAGTCGATTTGCTACATTTCTCACATAAGAACTGAAATTCTCAAAACGACCTGTTCAATCTTCACATCGTGTCACTTGTGCACATCAAAAAAGCAGTTTCTTATTCCTTTGAACAAGTTACAAATGCTTTTGTACATCCATGCAAATGATTATGTACAATTCTATGATGTTTCCTACATTATCATCAATTGCTTAGGTCATGTTGATCAAAATGTATTTTAATGGTTTCTGTCTGAATAGTCTCACTCCCACACTATTTAGGTATTAGTTCATAGCATGAGTCTTTACATGCAAAATGCTTAAACAACATGACATATATTGTCATAAAGAATTTTTCCCACTTTATAGTAAGTGTCGCTTATACCTGTGAACTTACATGGTAATTAGATGTGTAAGTAGTATGTAACTACAGTGTATGTACACACTGGTACATAGTATTTACTTGTGTAATACTGGTGTAACTACACTCATGTAACAACCCACTGAATAGTATGTGTAAGTACAAATGTGTAACAGGACATTGGTAACAACAAAGTACACATCTGTAACAAGAGTTATGTAAGTGCATTGTGTGACAACAATATGTGCTTGCAGATGTTTTCCCACTTCCACACCTGTTTGCAGATCATGTACTTGTGAACACTGAATGGCAGAACTAATGCTGCATTAGAAGGTTTCACCTTGTGATACGAGTGTACTTACATGGTAAATCCACAGGAACTGTCCACTTAATATAAAGTGTAAAATGGTCACAAATTACTGTGTAACTTGTAGAAATATCTTCTATGCAACACTTTAATAACAGTGTACTTACATGGTAACTCCACAGGAATGGTCCACAATATAAAGTATAAAATAAAATTCATTTTCATTTCGGCCTAGTTCCATTATTAATCTGGGGTCACCACAGCGGAATGAACCGCCAACTTATCCAGCAAATGTTTTACACAGCGAATGCCCTTCCAGCTGCAACCCAAGCTGAAAAGAAAATGAATGAATGTATGAACAGTAATTTGTGACCATTTTACACTTTACATGTATATTAAGTGGACAGTTCCTGTGGATTTACCATGTAAGTACACTGGTATCACAAGGTGAAACCTTCTAATGCAGCATTAGTTCTGCCATACAGTGTTCACAAGTACATGATATACAAACAGGTGTGGAAGTGGGAAAACATCTGCAAGTACATATTGTTGTTACACAATGCACTTACATAACTCTTGTTACAGATGTGTACTTTCCTAGTGTTGTTACCAATGTCCTGTTACACATTTGTACTTACAAATACTATTCAGTGGGTTGTTACATGAGTGTAGTTACACCAGTATTACACAAGTAAATACTATGTACCAGTGTGTGCATACACTGCAGTTACATACTGCTTACACATCTAATTACCATGTAAGTTCACAGGTATAAGCGACACTTAATATAAAGTGGGACCGACTTTTTTTCTAAATCTGTCTACAATTGGTAAATTTCTCCCAGGTGAATCTTGACTTTTTCTAATGAAGGTGCATCTGAAAGGAGATTCTCCTTTGTTCACATTCACATTCCCATTTCTATTTTATTTGTTTTTTCATTTTGCAGTGCAGTGCTATTTTTTTCTTCTTTCTGTTTCACAAGGACATGATCAGTCAACAAATTACTGAACAAACAACAAAAAATGTCTTTGCCGTAGTTTACACCAAAGCACCTCTTCAGAGTAGACTGTTATATTGACAACATGACTAAGTAATTTGACTGTCTTATCCATACACAGTGGCACAGTGGTCATTCTGACAGTAATGACATGTTCATTGATACAGACATTTAGTTTTAAGAGACGAACTACAGATTTTTAGCAAGAGACTGGCTTTGCAGGTAATGCATAGTGTTTTGCTATTTGTATGCATTGTTTTGAGAAACAATGCGTTTTGCACTTACTGTTTTGCAAATTTCAATTCTGATCTGAGAAATGTTACAGAGCGACTGAGAAAAACTGTAAACTTTACAACTGCAAAGAAATGCCACATCGAATTAACAAAAAGCATAAAAATGTACTTCAATTTTCTTTAAAAAAATGTAACAGAAAAATAAACAGTAAAAGAAATGTAATTTGTACAAAATATTATTACAAAGAAACTAAAAGTAACAATTATGCATTGTAAATTCAATGCTTAATATTACAATCAGTGTTCCATGATATAATTTCAATCTTTACAGTTCAAACTTTGCCATAGAACCAATTGCTTAATTATTTAACAACAACAACAAGAACAACAACAACAACAACAACAACAACAAGAACAACAACAACAACAACAACAACAACAACAACAACAACAACAACAA
>CAIGQQ010037704.1:2947510-2973504 GCA_903798035.1 Danio albolineatus
ACAACAACAACAACAACAACAACAACAACAACAACAACAACAACAACCAACAAACAAACAAACAAACAAACAAACAAACAAACAAACAAACAAACTCTATTATTAATGACTTTTCCAGTGAACTGTAAAGAAAAACAATCTTTTTAAAATGAAACAGTATACTTGTAGTATTTAAAACAAGTAACAGTGCACTTGTCATTACACAAAGCATGATACCTCACGCCGGTCATCATTTATTTATTTATTTTTACCATGGGACCATGTCATCCAGCCTTGTGCTACACAACCTCCATCCATCACCAAACAACCGTTTGCCAAGTTTGTCCCCCACTGGGAGCATTAAAACAAAAGAAAAGCAAGGAGCTAAACAACTACCTCAGCAGCGATTCCATCATAACTGACAGCGGTCCCCGGGGCCACTCAGGGTACCATGAAGGAGGATGTCAAGCTGCCCAATGAAGTCCATCAGACATCATTCACCTCTACATACCTGCGTGCGGCTCGCTGGGGCGTAGTGAATAGTCCCTCGGTCAGGTGATTTTTCGGCTATTCTCCTGCTCCGGCAGGCTGGAAGTGAGTCAGCTCTATCGGAACTATTGACCCCTGTATGAAGAAAGAAGATCCTGGCTGAAGTGGGTTTTGTGGAGAGATGAGAGGAGAAGAAAAAATGGATGAAGACATGTTGTGAAATATATTTGAGGGATGTTTGACTTCTTTTGCTATCTTGTTACCCCACTCTCATTTGTTTTAAAGAAATCAAGAATTTAAGACATAAGAATTTACTGTAAGCACATCATGCAAGTTAAAAAACTCTCTTGTCCTCAAAACAGAACTAACATCATCTTGGTGAAAAATGAAAACGTCAAAAGATGTGGCTCAGAAGTATGTCTATGGTATGGTGTACAGCAGGAAAATCCTAATGGAGGAGAGCTGTTTCTCACTCAGTAATGTGATTTTGCATAAAAGGTCCCCTTTAAAGCTTGATCCCCCATCAAGGAAATCAAAAAAACATGTGTGAGGTGTCTGCCATATAAATAGTGGGAAATTGTTTGCACTGATAACTTAAACATTAATAATAATAATACTAATAATATTAATAATAATATACACCATAAGTGTTCAAACAGGTGTTTGGGTCTACATAGTTTAAAAGAAAAGTTAAATAATGTGTATTTCAAGACAATGTTACTCTGTAACACTGTGGGCAATTGCCCACAACATACCAGGTTGCCTACCAGGCAATCTACAACCTACCATAAAAAATTACTTCCAACCGATCACTTTTTATGTAAAACACTTGATAACATTGACCCCAGAACAGTACAAAATAAACCGGAAAAATAGAAAGCAAATACCCCTTTAAGTTTAGCCAGATGCAGACTGCATTTGTCACTGTCTGGCATGTTTCAGACATGATGGATTGGATAAGAACAGTTTCTTATTTTAACAGTATGACTGGGAAACCAGTAATCCAAGCGATTTTGCAGGGAACACTGAATCAAGTTCACCTTCAGCTTTAAAACCAATTTAGGAGCACAAAATGAATATGAGCTTTTTAAATGGCCATACAAGTATTAAAAAATCAGTTCACACTGAAATAAAGCTGAGGCTCAAATTTCTGGGGATATTAAGAATGATTAAGTTACATTATTTTACTCAGCGTGAGGCCCATAAAATAGACCCCAAATCAGTTCCACGGCAAGAGACGGAACCAATATATTACATTAACTGGATTTTTACTCACATCAGATGCTTTTTTCTCCTTCTTATGGAGAACAGGGAGATGTGGAGATCTCATGTTTCAGGAACTTCCCTTTCTTTCAATGATACACTGAGGCCTTTCACTGGAGGTTAAAATGCCACAGCCCGCAGTCACAACCTTCTCACCCCAAACCCAAATAGACCAAAGGCTAAAGCTTGCCATTATAGGAATTACAGGTCAGCTGCTTGTGCACCAAGCAATTTAGGATAATGACAACTCAGATTTGTATGTATTCTGAATGGAACTTTCCACATACAGGGTATGAAGTAAGGACTTTATTTGTTATTTGCAAACACGTCAGAAAACTGGAATCATTTAGGTGCTTAACTTGTTTCATCTTTCATTCATTCATTCATTCATTTTCTTGTCGGCTAAGTCACTTTATTAATCCGGGGTCGCCACAGCGGAATCAACCGCCAACTTATCCAGCATTTTTTTACGCAGCGGATGCCCTTCCAGCCGCAACCCATCTCTGGGAAACATCCATACACACACATTCCCACTCATACACTACAGACAATTTAGCCTACCCAATTCACCTATAGCACATGTCTAGGACTTGTGGGGGAAACCGAAGCACCCGGAGGAAGCCCACACAACCACGGGGAGAACATGCAAACTCCACACAGAAATGCCAACTGACCCAGCCGGGGCTCGAACCAGCAACCTTCTTGCTGTGAGGCAAACGTGCTACTCACTACGCCACCGTGGCGCCCTTGTTTCATCTTCATAATTATAAAGTTTAAGTTAAAAAATAAATATTGGGGATGAGCAATTTAGTCTTAAAAGCTTGCGGGACCAAATGTTGTTAAAAATAGTAATAAATGAATACATAAAAAAATATAAATGACTATATACTAATTTGAATTTGAAATAAAATCCTGAATTCTCTCATAATGTTCACATATCATTATACATTAAATCTATAGATTAGATAGCACTATGAATAAAGGTATACTAACACTAACAAAAATCAAACATTGTCTTTTTTATGGGTCACATGAACTAACATGCAATAACATCTAAAATAACATCTAATTATAAATACTGTAGCATCAGTCAGCAATGCATTTATTAATACTTTACTGTAAAGCATAATCCATAGGAATTTTTGTAAAAATTGAGTTTTTGGATTAATAATATATATATATTTGATAATAGATATCTAAAACTGTCTAAAACTGCCTTTTGAGGTCAATGGCTACATCGACAAGGGTTTTCTTTTCAAAGACAGCTTTCTTTATTACTCCAGTGATGGTACAATTTCTATAGCCATTGAAAATGAATAAATTAAATAAAAAAGAGGATACATGCAGAGATTGCACCATATTGACCACCAAGATATCATAAACATTAAATGTAAAGACCAACACAAGAAAATGTGCTCAGGGTTACATTTTTAGGAACCGAGAAATATGTGCCCCAGGACACATAATGGCTGCATTTTGTGTGCAAATCCCACAGCTATGGGCAGTACCGCTGACTGCTTACCTCTGTATGGATGACTTTTCTAGCATGACTGGTTTGCTCACCACAAATGACGCCAGACTTGGGATGCGGAGCGGAGTTGGTTCCACTAAATATGTAAAACGAAATCCCCCCAAAAGCAGAGTAATATCATGGTAAAAGCACATGTCCGTGATAGCTTTTCCCTTCTAGTTTGCTTCTGAAAACAATATCGGTTGAGTTTAGAGAAGGGGTGGGTGGGTCAGTCGATATCAAGCCAATATATTATGCATGACAAGCTGGCTGGCCTTTCTCATGGAGGTGCACAAGAAGCATGTGAGATAGGCAGAAATGTACTGTACACATCAGCATCTGGTGGATTTACAAGAAATGGCATGTATAAGAAAACATGCCCCAGTAACACATTTAAGATTGTAAAAAATGTACATGGCAGCCTGGATTTGGGAAAACAAAAACTGAAATAAGACATAGTACAAGGTACTTAGTACAAGGTATCTTAAAAAAATATTTCTAATGAGACAGATGTCCCAAAGCTTTCGGCAATATGGTGATTATTATAATTATTATATAGCACATTTAGCTTCTAGCTTCTTATTAGAGCTGAATATGATAAACAGTGAATAAAGGACTTCAAATTTGTTATTTAACTTATCAAGAAACTTATTCCAAGATGCCCTCAATGACTCTCCTGATCCAGCACATTCATTATTATCATTACAGTGTGTTTGATCGCGCTGTCGTGCTGTTCATTAATCGAAACGTTGCAATTAATTCGAGCTTCAAATCACGATTCGCCCACCTCGATGCAGGTAAACATCCATCATCCCTCACTCCCCCAGAAGAGGCCACTGCATCTTAACAAGCTGCCCAAAAACACTCACATGAAAACGCTTTGTTGACAAGCAAGTTTACATTGGGCTAATTGGTTTCAGGCACACACCAGACAAGTTAATTAATTTTAATTACTCACAGTGAACGGCAGAGGTCAGGCAAAAGGAGCAGACGGGGGTGGGAGAAGTTTAGTTTGCCACAGGGTTGGAAAAATAACACAAAGTTTGAGACAGGAGGGCGGCTTGTTTAGCTACTAATCTGGTCTCACTGTTGGCCTCACAATTTCAATAGCTTGTCATAAATTTACTAGACAAATAGGGAAATATTACACCAAAGTGACAATAAGACAGCAAAAATATCAGTGCACAATTAAGCTTGATTTGTAATGCTAGCTTCAGTTATTAGCTTTTGGATAACTTGTGCTAGACTAACATTATGTTTTGTCTGTGTAGCCAAAATAGAATATCCTAGAATATCAGACTCGGTCTCCTTAAACACTAACATCTTACTCATTCATTCATTCTCTTGTAGGCTTAGTCCTTTTATCTGGGGTCGCCACAGCAGAATGAGCCGCCAACTTATCCATCATGTGTTTTACGCAGCTGATGCCCTTCCAGCTGCAACCCATCACTGGGAAACATCCATACACATGCTTAACCAATTCACCTATAGCGCATGTCTTTTTTTTTGTGGGGGGAAACCGAAGCACCCAAAGGAATCCCACACCAAGACGGGGAGAACATGCAAACTCCACCCATAAATTGCTAACTGACCCAGCCGAGGCTTGAACCAGCAACCATCTTGCTGTGAGGTGATTGTGCTACCCACTGAGGCCCACATCTTACTTTACACTGCAAACAATTATTTACACTGTTTTTATGTTACTTTAACTTTTGTTCAGTTTATCAGGTTTCAACTCAATTGAAATTATTCAAAATTAATTAATATTTTTAGTTGAGGTGACTAGAAAAGTTCATTTGACTCAAAACAGTAAAAGCAGCAAGAATTGTTTTACATTGTTTTTAGGGATGATTGATTACAATTTGTATATTCACACTTTTACTTCAAATAAACTATGGGTTATTATGGTTTACTAAATTATGGTTAGTGTAATCATTGGTAACACTTTATTTCGATGGTCCATTTGTGTATTAGTATTAGACTTTCTACTTAATATCTGTTGATACTGACATTCAACATTCAACATGTACTTACACTAACCCTACCCCTAACCCCAACCTAGCAGTCTACTTATAATCCAATGAGAATCAGTTGACATGTAACTTAAATTCAACAAACGGACCATCAAACTAAAGTGTGACCTAATAATTTTTACTTATTTTTTTTTACAGTAAAACTAGGTATCATACTTAATATCATAATATTGTTCACCCTGTTTTATTTCTCTCAATTGTTATTTAAATATTGCACATTAAATACTTATGTTAGTAATATTATTTTGTAACACTTCATAGTTATAGTTGAAGTAATCAAATAATTGACACATTTGGCCAAAAATCCGACCATGGTCTATTTAATAATGTGGCTAGAAACAAAAATTCCCTTACAAAGATAAAATATCCATTGCAATCAGTTCTGAGGGCCAGATATTGACCCTTAATGGAAAAGTTCATTCCTGCCCCTACTGTATATCAAGATTTCAGTGCGTCACAATTCTCTTTTCATACTATTCAGATGTTATGATGCTGCAAATCATGAGCTTTATGGCCTCTTATTAGAAAACTGCAAAAAGCTAATTGGAATTACATTTTTTTCCCCAAATAATGAAAGGCAGAGAAGACTCCAATAAGATATAGAAATGAGAAATACCACGATACCAGGCTTTGTTAGACCAGAGTGATCATTAATTACCTATATGGTCCACTTACTTCCTAGAAATTGGATTGTGTAAAATATGGTGAGCCGGTTTGATCAGGGAGTGTAATTTCATGCAGTGCAGTGATAGCAAAAGAGCAGTGAGAGAGCACACAGATCTGCGTTTGTGACATCTCGGTAAAACCTCATGCTTAGAAAGGACACTTTTAAAGGTTGATGAATAAAAGCAGGTGCTTTAAAGTCAATTCGATGTGGGATCACAAACCATTTTACTGAGCTATATGTAATCTGACATATTCAATGAGGGGAAAAAATAGGGGAAAGACTTCATTTTACCCATCATTGATTGAGTGTGAGAAAGGGGTTATACTGTAAGCATTTGTGAGAGCTGCTTTTTGTTGAATGAATATGCCCAATCAGCACTCCTTGATGGTTGTGAGAAGTCATGTGCTGTAATCTATTGATTGATTTGTGTGGTCATATATTAATTCATTTAATTGTTCACTGAATTAACTCATCTGAAACCCTGCTTCATTTCATAATTAAATAAACGCTGTTATCTTATATTGATTTTGTATGGAATTATTTTTACTAACAAAATAATAATAATAATAATAATAATAATAATAATAATAATGCTGACGATGATAATAACAACAACAACAACAACAACAACAACAACAACAACGATAATAATAATAATAATAATAATAATCATCATCATCATCATCATAAAAATAAACAAATAAAAAAATACTGTTCAATGTTTCAAAAAACTTAAAAATAAAAATAAGGAAAAAATAAAGTTCATAATAAGCTTCATAGCTGAAAAAAAGATTTATAATTTATTATTATTAAAAAAATAGATAAATACAATTAATTTTACGTTTTAAAATATATTTGCTCTCTTGACATGTTCAAATAAGTGTATACTGTTTTTATTAGCCCACAAAGTCTTGACACATAACCATTATATTGTTTTATATGCAGATTGTTAAAGGTCACTCCGTGTAAGTATAGATCAAAAAGTCATTTGAAAGTCATTAATAAAATACTGTCTGTGACAAAGCAAAGTTAGTTTATTACTCTTAAATATTTGATTATTATTATCAATGTGGGAAAATTTTTAAATAAAATACAAAACTGTTTTGTTGTTAAATATAAAAATAGTTTGAAATATTATGATTGAAATAAGTAAATATTGTGATCAACATCGTGACACAAGCTACAAAACGTGTTATTTAGGTGAATGTTTTAGCACAGTATAATTATGTTATTATGTATAACCATATAGAAAGAAATCAATATGAAGCTTGTGCTTCAGACTGTCAGAGTGATCAGGATTGTTTGCGAGGACTGTTAAAGGGTCACGAAACATTAAAAACACATTTTTTGAGCTGTTGACAGTCATATATGTGCCCCACGCTGCTATAAACACTATTAGGACACATATATTTAGCTAAAGAGTGAAAATTGGTTGTTTTTGCATTATTTCGAGCAAATTTGTTCTTCCGGTTTGAAACGAATTTTTGAAGCTGCGTGACACCGATGAGATCCATGCGTGTATTCCAGCCTGGAGAGTGGACATCTGTACCGGCGAGTGCATCGTGACGTCTCTTTCAGTGTTTAAAGACAGACCTTTGTCAAAATGATTAGAACTGTTACTGAGTTTACAGTACGTTAATATCTGTACAATATTAAAGACTGAAAGATCCGCTGTAAATTCTGCTCTTTGAGTGTAAACACTGCAGTCAAACAATTACTTTCGTGTAGAATTTTCGCCGCATTTTGTGACAGGATAGTCTATACACACACTGCTTTCTGACGCTACCTTCCGAGTGCATCTACCGAAAGTTACCAAGAAATGCGGAGGGTTTTTTATTTCTCCCTTACACCGCGCGGTATCAAACACTCCATTAAAACAACACGAGGGACATGCAGGAAATGTTCCTGGATAAAAGTGAAAAAGTGCCAAACTACCGTTAAAGTCAACAAATTAATAATTTGGCAAATAATTGGATGACTGATGTCAATGTAAACAGTCACTGTCTTTCTCCCCTGCGTCTGTGTTTGTGTGTTGCTTGTTTGAAAATCAGCGCGTGCCCAAATGGAAACTCCCATTTTTATGCAAAACCTTCCCTCATTCCCTCCCCTGACACTCCCACCTAAACAGAGCTGGACACACCCACTTTCCTGAGCTTTTCCAGACTGTAGGTGTGAAAACACCCTGAGACAGGGGGGTTTCGTGACCCTTTATTTAAAGGTAATAATGTTTAGAAATAATGTTTCAGTTTCAGACTAATAATTTAATTTCATAACATTTCAATGCATCATCAGCAACCAAAAGTAAATATATTTTTTCTTTCTTTGTTCATTGGGGAGGGGGGCTCTGCTGTTGTTTGCAATGCCAAATATCAGTGACTTATGTAAAATATGTATACAGTTAATGTATTTTAGGAAAGAAACTAATCCAACAGCTAATCCAAAGGCAACAGATTGATCACAATAGCATCTAGCAGCGCTAGTGCATTGATCTGTTTCAGATGAAAGAACCGTTTTTTGTTTTTTTCCAGATCATGGCTATTATCTAGGATCGGAGGATCTGTGTCAACGGAGCCATTCCATCCTGTGGCCTGTCAGCTATGAAGCATGGGATTGAATTTGGCTTGTAATCGAACAAATCATATTGTCTCAGTCCAGTGAGAGAGATAAGAGTCATAATGTTGCCTTTTCAAGCAGTTGAAGAATCTGTTCCACAAAGCGATTCTCAAAGGATGAAAAAAACTCAGACTTTATCCGCCTTTCTTTACGGTTTGTTAGAGCATCGTAATGGAGTCCGTTCGTGAGGTAACTGCCATACCTCAGGAAGAATGAAATGAAGTAAACATGCCTTTTGCAAAAAAAAAAAAGAAAGTTTGGCGACAAAACATGACATGAAGTGAATTTTGCTGATCAAATTAGTTGCTTTTCCAATTAACTAGTTCCTCTGGGCTTGATCATTTCTAGAAAAATCAGACGGCCACTCTAAATATATTTTACATTTAGAGGTTTTTGTTTGGGTTTATCTAGGGTAAATTTGCCATTATCTTCTACCTATTATTACTATTATTATTAATAATAATATTATCCATTTATGGCGCCACGGTGGCGTAGTGAGTAGCACGTTCACCTCACAGCAAGAAGGTCGCTGGTTCGATCCCCGTCTGGGCCAGTTGGCATTTCTGTGTGGAGTTTGCATGTTCTCCCCGTGGTTGCGTGGGTTTCCTCCGGGTGCTCCGGTTTCCCCCACAGTCCAAAGATATGCGGTACAGGTGAATTGGGTAAGCTAAATTGTCCATAGTGTGTGAATGAGAATGTATGGATGTGTTTCCTAGAGATGGGTTGTGGCTGGAAGGGCATCCGCTGCGTAAAACAAATGCTGGATAAGTTGGCGGTTCATTCCGCTGTGGCGACCCCGGATTAATAAAGGGACTAAGCCGAAAAGAAAATGAATGAATGAATGAATTATCCTTTCATTCATTTTCCTTCAGCTTAGTCCCTTTATCCATCAAGGGTCGCCACAGCAGAATGAACTTATCCAGCATATATTTTACACAGCGGATGCCCTTCTAGCTGCAACCTGGTACTAGGAAACACCCATACACACTCTCTCTCTCTCTCACACACACACACACATGGTCAATTTAGCTTATTCAATTCACCTAAACCGCATGTCTTTGGACGGTGGGGGAAACAACAACAAAAATATTATTATCATTGTATTATTAACAAAATTTATTTAGTTATTTTTTATTACACTTATTTAATTATACACTTTAATAAAGTCTCTAACTGTTTTACCCCCTATTTCATCTCATTCCTCCATGGGGCTTTACCGGCAGGGGTGGTTATCTAATGCTGGTTTAGTTCTAGTTCGAACTTATGCAAAAAATACAGACAATGCTTCTTCATTACATTCTTATCATTACATTTGCCGTATATATGGCGACGCAGTGTCCCAGTAGGTAGTGTTGTCGCCTCACAGCAAGAAGGTCACTGATTCGAGCCTCGGCTGGGTCAGTTGGCATTTCTGTGTGGAGTTTGCATGTTCTCCCTGCGTTAACGTGGGTTTCCTCCGAGTGCTCCGGTTTCCCCCACAGTCTAAAGACATGTGGTACAGGTGAATTGGGTAAGCTAAATTGTCCGTAGTGTATGAGTGTGAATGGGTGTTTCCCAGAGATGGGTTGCAGCTGGGAGGGCATCCGGTATGTAAAAACGTGCTGGATAAGTTGGTGGTTCATTCCGCTGTGGCGACCCCAGATTAATAAAAGGACTAAGCCTAAAAGAAAATGAATGAATATAAAGATATTTATATATTTATTTAGTTTTTATTTTACTTTTTTTTACATGTGAGTGTAATAAAGCATAATCAAAGTCAAAAATGAGACAATATTCAACAAGTGACATTCAAAAAATTAAATAAAAAGACATCTTTTTGGACAAGCTTTTAATTAACAGTATGGTGAGCTGATTTTATTCATTCGTTTTCTTGTCGGCTCAGTCCCTTTTTTTAATTTGGGGTCACCACAGCAGAATGAACCGCCAACTTATCCAGCATTTGTTTGACGCAGCAGATGCCCTTCCAGCTCTAACCCATCTCTGGGAAACATCCACACACACTCATTCACACTCATCCACTCATATTTGGACTTGTGGGGAAACCCGGAGGAAACCCACGCAACCACGCAACTGACCCAGTCGGGGCTCGAACTAGCGACCTTCTTGTCACTGTAAAGCACTTTGTGACTTCTTGTTGGTGATAGGTGCTAAATAAATACATTTTTACTATTACTTTTCTAGAAATACAAAGTATGCTCTGTCAAATCAAGCTTGATTAAGTTGTAATTTATTAGTATTTGGGTTTGTTTCAACTTTGGAAAAAACAACAACTAGCATTTGTAATTTTTAACTCATCAGGATTTTTAATTAAACTGCTGCATAATCTCTAGCTTCCGTTTTTCTCTCTGTCCCACGTACATTTGCTTTCATTCTGGTGAATTCTATTGAACGAACACAGCCACATTAACGTCTAATTATTTTTTATCAGCCATGCCACAATGGCTTCTAGAGCAAAAACAGCATCTTTCAAAATGACAACAAACTAGAATCTCTTTTTGTTTTTATGGAGGGCTGATGTCGTGTTCCCATTTTCATAGAGCGTTCATTTGAAGCCCTGCCACATTAAGAAAGCTGACACTCGCAATGGATATTAGGTGAAGTAGTCATCCTGAAAAATAATGCTCATGGCACTGGATGAAATTGTGTTCCCTTGTGCAAGATATCCCTCTGTATATATTCTATTATTGCTTTATACCAATATATTATTCCAATATATCAAATAGATTTGATTACATAGCAATTTGAAGGACTAAAATCGCACAGAGAACATTTGTGTTGAAAATGAAAGGGAGAAAATGAGAAAGAGGAAGACAATGGTTGCGGCTGACCATTGAGAGAGATTGCTAGACCAGGCAGCACAATTTCCTTTGCCCTCAGCCATCAATAATCAGGCTCAATGTTGGGAAAAAAATGACTAATGTTTATCTCTTGCAGTGCCTACAGGGAGCTCAACATGGGCAACAGCCAAGCAAATGAGAAAGCATCTTCTAGTGGTTTGCTTCTTTGAAGTGAAATAGTAACAGGTATGTTGCAAGAGGAGATGGACTTACACACCTCCAATATGCAAAATAAATACAAAATAAAGTAATATCACGAATATCAAGACAAACATTGCATCATGTACATCATGTCACAAAATCGGAATAAGCTTCTTTATACTGTATTGAAATTATATAAACTGTATTTTTATACGGCAATATGTGTTGTGTTGAAAAATAGCATCTTTGGCGTTCCTACAAGATTTGCTTGTATACTACTTGTTATACTATATTATTACCAAATATTGAATTCACTTTAAATATAATATGATATAATAAAGAAAATAATCATGATAATTTATATGGACCTGATTTTGGCATGTGTGTATACATTTTATAGAATATATTACTTTATATGTTATAATATATTATGTCCGATATTGCATTCATTAATATTATCAGCTTGTTTCCTTTTAATAATGGCAAGATTTGTGTGTGTTATTTCATCAAAAATACAGTACAAATTATAAGACTGTATATTAATAATTAATAAAAACAAACTAATAAACAGTAATAAAATAACTGTTCAAAAGTAGTTTATAAAATATAATTTAATAATTTAATAAATTCACTTTTAAAAATCAATTTGCTGAATTAAAATAAGTGTAATCACGCTGAATCTCAATCAATGAGAAAATGAGCTCCCTGTGGAAATGGACAGAAACAAAGATGACAGAGTCTTACATTTCTGTGATAGAAGAATCGTCTCAATGAAGATAGTCTCAATGGTCAGTGAACTAATAAGTCAAAAATACAAAAGTAGCAAACACATTTTAGCTTTCACTAATCTGTAGATACAGCGTGTACAGCATCAGGAAGTTCTAAGAAGGTAATATTAAATTTTTTTTATTCATTTTTTAAAGGTAAATGAGGGTGCAGGTTATACAGTGTGTTGTTAAATGCAGATCTCCTCCATTTTACAACCTTCCCTCCAAGATCTGAAAGAGATCAAGCTTCAGGAAGGTATGAAAAAGTAACTACAAAATAACATAACATATTGCTTTCGCAACTAGTTACGCAACTAGTTACTTTTTGGGGGGAGTAACTCTATATTGCAATGCATTGCTTTCAAAAGTAACTTTCTCCAACGATTGTTGTAAATGCGTGTCCTCTCAGAAGATCTTTCATTTGTGTTCAAAGAAACATTTCTGAGGATGTTTTAACTAATGTGCACATTCTGTAAGAATACAAACTCTCAACTAATAAAAATCACATTGTCACGTGCGCACGTGTTTGGAAACCATGTAATTATAGGTTTCATTGGTTTGAGTACATACAAATAATTACTATCTTGTGTAAAAAAAAAAAAAAAACAACAAAAAATAAAAACAAGTATTTTTACAGTTAAAGACAAAGTCAATAGCCCACCTTTGAAATTGAAGGTGTTTATCAAATGCCTTGCAAGTTTTTCACATTTTTAAACAAAATAGTTTTAATAATAACTCATTTTCTGCTGTCTGTTGTCTAATTTTCAAAGATTCGACTTAACATGCCAGATAAAAGTTAAGTTACTATGTTAACTAGGCAAGTTATGTTAACTAGGCAAGTCATTGGACAACAGTAGTTAGTTCTGTAGCCAATCGAGTGAAAAAAAAAATCTTAAGTGGGCTAACAAAATTGATCTAGTTTTCCATAGATTTATTTATTTATTTTATACAGCTAAAGTAAAAAAAGAACAATACTAAAAGTGCTCAGCATAAACGAGCACACCACATTTTAAAAATTAATATTTTATTTTATCAATTTCTCAGTGATCATAAGTAATGTATTTTGGTGCATTTGAACAAAACAGATTTATTAAAACAATATATTTATTACAATATTTAAATATTAATTATTATTTATATATAATATGATGGAAACATGTTTAGAAATGAAAAGATAATACATTTAAATTAATGCAACATATTGCAAAAAATAAATAAATAATACAAACTGCAAAACTGTATATATTTTTTGTTTATTTAATTTTTTTTTTCTCTAAGATAAAAAAATTGGGCTACTATTACTAATGGACCGTTATTGTAAGCTAATGTGTTAGATTAGCTCCAGATTTAGCTTCAGTACTGACTAATCTAATGTATATGCACAAATATAACATCGTTGAGCCCCCTATAAAAAAAATCTTAATTGAGAGATTTGTGAGGGGTGTACTCATATATGCTGAGCACTGTATGAGAAAATTGAAAAAAATAATAAAAAAATATTTTGTCTTCAACTTTAGGTCATAATCCTGTTCAAAAATCTGCTGTGCTTGCTCATCTCCAGCAGCATCGGCGAAAAAACATTTTAAATTCCAAGAACTACAGTATATGAGAACTGATGTGCTTAAGTCCGAACATTCAATACGCCAAATATTCCATAGTAAAACATGCTTTGCTTGTAAAGACTCCCATCTCGCCCTGAGGAAGTTATAATTCCGGCAACAAATAAGTGCTGCGTCAAGTGTTGTAGGTAATCTTGTGTAGAGTATAGTATCATTAGAGCTTTCTCTCATCAGCACTGCTGCCAAGGTGCAGATCAAACACTTCTAATAGCTGCGGCTCCATCACAAGTGCAGAAAGAGGCTGTGTGTAAATGAACTGTGAGAACACTCTCCATCACAGATGCTTTCCGCAATGGAGCAGATCCATATATGCTGCCTGCAGGCTTAAACAAAATTCTCCAGAGCCACAGTTTCTGGCCATACACATTTCTTTCGCAACATAGCTAATGGGAGACTTTCTGACTGCACACAGCCTCAGAGAATGAGCTTTTAACATCTCACACCTGGCACCTTTAAGCACAGGCAGATGGGCATTGCAATTCAATTAAAACGGAAATCTTATTCAATTAATGTGCTGGAACAAAGGATTTTCTGCTGGTAACAAAAAACTGGGGGTCACTGGTTATCAGAGGTTGTGTAGAGACGAGGCAGACAATGGATTAACACGGCAAGCATTCACAGACTAGACAGACATGCACATACATGAGCATAAAGTCATCAGAGCCAATGAGGTCTCAGATGTGTATATGAACAAATCAGATTACATATCACGTGTGCATTACTAGAGCTTAATGCAATGCTGTAAGTCTTCACAAGAAAAGAAAAAGACAACATGGAAAAAAAACGAATTATTTTTTAGTTTATTCTAATAATTAAATATGAATTAATTAACTGACTGGATAGTCATTGTTGCATCAAAAATTACAATTTAAAATAAACAACTAAACAATATGCACAAACAAATACAGAAAGTGATTTAAAGGTATACTATATTTAAATCTGTTGCTAGGTGGACAACTAACTAATTAAATAAATAAAATAAATAAATAAACTGACAAACAAATAATGCATTACATATGTTTACATATATATATATATATATATATACATACATACATATATAAGATTAGAAGAATACAAGGAGAGAAGCCGAAGAGAAGACGATGATGAAAAAGAAGAAACGAAAAATAGACGAAGAAAAGAAAAATAAATATAGAAGAAAAGGACAACAAGAAAAAGAAGAACAAGAATAGAAAAAAACAAGAAAAATAGAATAAAAGAAGCCGAAGAAAAGAAAAGACGAAGAAAATAATGAGAAGAACAAAAGAAGATGAAGAAGAAAAGAAATGAACAAGTAGAAGCAGAAGAAAAGAACAATAAGACAAAGAAGGAGTAGAAGGAGGAGGAGAAGAAGTAGAAGGAGGTGGAGAAGAAGAGGAAGAAGACGTCGTTGACGTCGACGACGACAAGACAAAGACAAGAACAGGAGAAAGAAAAGAACAAGATGATATAAAGAAGAAAAAAAGAACAATGTGACGAAGTAGAAGAAAGCGAGAAGAAGAAGAGGAAGAAGAAAAGAAGAGAAATAGAAAACGAAAAAAGGAGAACAAGAATAGAATAAAAGAACATGATGATGAAGAAAAGGATAAATAGAAGAACAAGAGAATAGAATAGAAAGGAGAAATAGAAGAAAAAGAAAAGATAAGACGAAGAAAAGATGGAGAAGAGAAATAGAAGAGAAGAAAAGATGAACAAGAAAAAAAGAAGAGAAGACGAAGAAAAGAAGAGAAATAGAAGGAGAAATAGAAGAAAAGAAAAGAACAAGAAGAGGAAAAGAAAAGAACAAGTAGAAGAAAAGAAGAAGAGGAAAAGACTCTGAAATGAGACAGATTCAGTTCCACATGAGGTTATGTAGCAAATAATATAAATATTATGAGCGTAAACAGGTGAGCAGGATACATTGTAACTGTGTGTCCTAACACGCTTCATGACGAGATACGCAGTGATAAGCAATTTGGCTGTTTGCACCAGACGAAACACAACAGAAATGTAATACAGCCATTCAAAAGCACAGAATATGCGCACACTCATGGAATGGTAAGGTTTAGAATCCAACATATTAACCCTCTTTAACATTATTAAACATACATGCTGAATCACTGATATTTTAGTTTTCTGTTGTTCAGCTGTGGGAAGTAGAAGCCGTTTCTAATATATCAATTCGAACTGATGGTTAGGACAAAAACTCATTTTAATATGGAAAATATTCCTTCTATTGGGTGCTGTTGCTTTTATTAAGAACATGGTTTAAATCACTCACTCCTGTCCTCAATCTGGCAACCTGTGCTAGCATTTGTTTTGATCCAGAAGAGCAATACCTAGTTCAACCACTGGGTGTCAAACTTACATACTGCACCTCAAACTCACATGTAAGAAATTTCTCATTAACTCAGAACATTTAAACTATTATATAAAATATGGATTGGATGGTTTGAAAAAAATAACAGAAATGAAAACCAAAAACAAACAAACAAACTAATAAAGTTGAAAGAATTGTTATAATTATTAATTTATTATTCAAGAAGAGGTTCCATGTGGATTTGACAGTCACAGCCGAGTAACTGTCTGCCTCCTAAACAGGATCTGCATTACATTTGTGGTTTGGCATACAGTTTTGCCTAAATCTCAACTTTCAGAGCTGAAGAATTATTTATTAGCGCCTCTGTACTGCAACCCATTAAAACAGCATGACATCACCACAACTCTTTGCCATAAGTTAAGAAATCCTCTTACTGAAATGACAATTTTCCATTTGTGAAAACCCATCTATTCATTTATGTTGAATTATTTACTCGATATCTACTTAACGCAACAATAAATCATCACTGCAGCAGGCAAACTTTGCCTTTACACTGTTGTGCGTCTTAATGCTTGAGGTGCCCCTGACCTTTAATGACTTTGTTGTCCTGTTTTGAATGTATAATTTAAAAAAGACAAGATTAATGGTGTCAGTATTTATGAAGTAAAACTGGCTGGCAGGAAGTTGAAGACCGTGAGCCAGCAGTTTTGGAGCATCTCTGGCACAAAGCTCTTCATCTGCTGAAAGTGAAGGCCAATATTTTCATGCCTGTCATCCGATAACCATCCTCATCTACAAGTTATTTTGTTATCAACAGTGGAATCGCCCACGGTAAATGATGCAGTGTCATTGCTTAAAACACAAAATGGCACCAAAGTCATTTTGTGCAAAATATTCAGCCTTAAAAAAATAATAATAATCACCAGGACTCCACACAGCAGACAGCACTCGCCCACAGCACATTTTGCTTGGAATGAATCATAATTGAGAGTCTTATGAAGCCTTTGCTCATACAACACACACACACACACACTTCCTTTGCTTGCTAATTAAACTGGTATTATATACATTTTTCTACAAAACAATAAGTGAACTTTAAAAAACTAATTTCGAGAGGGGCATGTCATATGATTGACATGGCTGGTCTCTCATCTACAATCATTAGCCAGACAATCAGATTAATTCAATCCAACTAAGTAACCCAGCAAAAATTACTCCCTTATCTTCGTTTTCCGAAGAAACCCCCCATCCACCCCTTCTATCTTTACCACAGGGAGCTCTCGAGAACTACCTGATCTCGTACTCCCCTTTACATGCTCATTCTACCAGGCGGGAGCCCTGGGATCAATCTCCAAGTTCAGGGTTCTCTCCCGGGACAGCATGCCAAACCTGCTAACATTTGTCAAACAATATCCAAGTGTGAACACTTGAAATAAAATGCTCTATTCAGGAGGCGATTTCCATGTACATTTTGTCAGTAAAGCTGATTCTAGTAAACCTCCAGCATGTGCTTTCAGATGGAGTAGCTCTTACTAAACAGAGCCATGGATCATTGATAAGCTATGAAAAAATTTATTTCAAAATGATGCTTCTTGGTGAACTACGGCAGTGTGTTTTAAATTCTGCACATCATTTGACTGTTTTTACTCCAAACTCACTTCATAATTTCAGAGTGTTGAACCAAACCCTGATGGTGCATTCACACCAGACGCGGAGAGACGCGTCAAGCGCGAGTGATTTACATGTTAAGTCAATACAAAGGCACGAATAGGCATCCTGCAGCGCGATACGCGCGAATTGCGCGAGTGGCGCGATATGCGGGAATTGAGCGTTTGACGCGCTTAACGCGCAATTCGCGCAAATCGCTCCAGTTTGAAAATCTAAACTTCCGCGGACATCGCGCTGCGTTAACTAATCAGGAGCTTGTTCTTGTGGGGGGGTGATTATGATGTAGCGCCTGTTGATGGTGTCCCGGGGTAAGATCCTCCTGCCAAACTGGGCTTGGTTCAGTCAGAAATCACCCAGGTTCAGTTTCTGAAGGAGTTTATGAGCTTACAGAGCTGCGTGCACCTCTGAAATAATCTAGTGGATTATGGAAATAATCAATGCTGTTTTTCAGCCTTTATTAAGCACATAAACACAGTTATTCTCTCTATAAAACCCCTGTAAGCCATTTAGCAATAAAGCTACAATCACCAAGCCATAGACAGAAGCCCTGCCCATCACACAAATCTGCATCTTTTCTCAAGCGAATTTGACGCACGAATGAAGCGGATTTGTACGCGCGAATGAAGCGAGTAAACTCAAATATTCATGCGTCTATTTACGTTTTATTTCTATTTACACGATTTTGCAGCGTTTGCCGAGTCTGGTGTGAATACAGCATTATGATTCCATAGTTGATTATTATAGAATACGTAGTGATTATTAGTCTATTAGCTGAATCAAAAAAACAGTTAAATCTTGTTTATAATGAACAGCTATGAATATTACCAGAGTTTGGAGTTTCCGTGAGAGCGTCCTCTGCCTTCGGAGGAGATTTACTACTAATCACACCATGCTTCACTGACAAGATGTGCATGACAATCGCAGATTTGCTCGATTGCATTTGCAATTTCACTTTGATTAATCACCCAGTATAGTTTCGGACCATTTCAAAACAAACTCTGATGTGGTTTGAATGAAATATGAGCACTACACAACAGACCAAAGACATCTAAAAAAAAAAAAAAAACAGAATATGATGGCAAGATTGACAAGTCACAGGGATTGGCTGTACATCACAGTGTCCTAAACAAAAACTGACAATTAGTCGACTAGCCTAACCAAAACCCAGACAGTCGTAATGTATAAATGATCCATTTAAAGTCATCATGAAATGGAAGTTAAGATTGTCCTTTTTTCCCATATTGTAATATACTGTAGATCCATTTGAAACGGTCTTTGATTTCATCCTTTGGGAACAAAATTTGGAACCAAAATGAAAGACGACGACGGACGAATGGACAAAAACAGTGCAGATTCACACTGATAACCCTGCCCTAAAGGCATTTTACGTGATCAGAAGTGAAGAAAAGTTATTGACAGAGAGGGAAGGTTACGATATTTGATTAAAGATTCTGAGGGCAAATGAATATTTACAAAACAATGAAGTATATAGATACATTGTTTGTTTACAACAAGCAGTACTATATACAAATACAAATAAGAAGTTTAGAGTGCTTTTTGATTTCATTCCAACTTAACTAAAATAACCTCACAAAATCTGTAATCAAATACATAATTGAAAAAAATGCATCATGGTTATAACATTAAAGTTCACCATTCACTTTCAGCATTGGGCAATATAGTCACATTTATAGGGCACCAATTTTAAACATTTTTAAAGATTTGATATAAATGTTTTGTGACTCCAGAATGTGTCTGTAAAATTTCAGCTCAAAATACCAATCAGATTATTTATTATACCTTTTTAAATCTGGGTAATGTGAGTTGATTTACCATTAAAGCTGTGTTTTGTGTCCTGTGCCTTTAATGGCAATAAGCTAGTTCTCCCCGTTCACCGTTTCCACAGGCAAATCAGAGCCATAGCCTTCACATAGGCAAACAGCTCAGTGACAAACAAGAATGAAGCAGATCTCCCTTACTACAGTAAGAACTTTCACAATGTTTATTTGATATATTTGGAGTTAATTTAAGCCTTTTTTTAGTCACAAACAATGTTGTTATAAAGTTCACACGCGCACACACACACACACATTAATATCCACTGCTGTATGGGCATCGTTATGTTAATGTACAAAACAAACCTGATTTAAGTTCACAAACCAGGATTGAAGTGTCTTCTTTTATAATTGTATTGACTCTATGTGGCTGTGGTGATGAATTATGAAGCGATTTTACAATCTTTATTACAAACATGCACTGTTTTAAAAAATGTTTTAAACTTGTAAAACTCACTCTTGATCACATTTGATGATTATTAATGATCACAGCGAGCTGGACATATGTTTTAATCCCGGTTGCTTTGCGCACATCCTGTCTTGTGGATATTATTATACACGTTACTACGGAGACATGTTAATACGCGTCTATCAATCAATTCTGTGGGCGGGGAAACCGCACTCCTAGGTCAAGTTGTGGTCAGCATCAAAATGGAAGGGATTGGGATTCTATTTTAATATTTAATTAATAAATAAATTTAAAAAAATGTAAAAAAGGAGAGGCTTTATATCACTCCAATATGACAGTGGACACTATGCCTACACACAGTTCTTAGAAAAGATGATTTTCATCATAGGTGCCCATTAAGTTGGCACGAACTGAAAGTTGCTGAGACTTATTTCAGTTTGTTGATGTGCTTTTTACTGAAACAGAATATTAAATAAATAGTGGGGCTTTCGTTTTGCGCCTCGTTGTCTCATAGCAAACTAACGGTAAGAGAGTGTGCTTAAGAATATTGTGGCTGAAGCAGTCAAACCGACATTAGAGAAAAACTCAAAATGCAAAAGCAAATGATCAAACTATAAATATTACCAAATCAAAAATAATATTTCTTTTAAAAAAAGAAACACAAAAAACAAGGTTGATCCAGAAACATTGAACTCTAATGCTATTTTACTATATGTTAATAACTGTGAAAACACATCATGCTCTTTGAAAATGGCTTGTCTTTTACTGTTCTGTTGCATGTTAAAGTGATTTTTGCTACTAACATAAGAAAACCCACATGTAAACAGACACAGCAGTACATACCGATAACAAGATGAATCATTGCCACAGCTAAAACTGCCTGGCTGATGCTGCAGTCAAAAATAAGACAGCAAATGTCCTGCACTCATAAACATAAGTGCCACTTGAGACTAACTAGTCCATATGTTCATGAACATGAATATATGCTGCCGTGACCAAATAGAGAACACAGTCATGTCTTGCCACTCATCCGACTCAGATGATCAGATCTTAAAATCAGACATTTATAAACATATACCTGTTTGTGCCCCATTGTGTTTATTTAGAAAAGTCACATAAACTACTGACAAGAAAGAATAATACCAAGTTTTTTGCCTGTTTTATGGCTCTGTGTGAAAGGACATCACTGGCGAGTGAACAGCCAGTAAAAACTATGACTAACAGAAAGCAAAAAGAGTTTTTTTGTTGTTTTAAAACAAACTATAAAAACTAAATACAAAGAAAGTGGCTATATCTCATTTTAAAACATCATTTGTATAACAGAATGCTATTAAAATGTTTATTGTTGTGTTACTTTTTGATTGCTTTATGAAAAGTAACATTTCAAATTCACTTTATTTGTTTCACAACGAAAACTACACCTGCCAAAAGTCTTGTCGTCAATCCTAGTTAAAAGAGCAACAAATAATAACTTGACTTCAAGATGATAATTTGGAAAAACGGCACTATTCATATTTCAGCCTCAATTTCAAAATTACTGAAAGCAAAGAAGGTCAAAGTGCTCCAGAACTGACCAGCCCAGACACCAAACATGAACATTATTGAGCATGACTGGGGTAAGAGGAAGGAGAAGGCATTGAAGATGAATCCAAATAATCTTGATGAACTCCAGGAGTCCTGCAAGAACTCTTTCTTTGCCATTGCAGATGACTTTATTATTAAGTTATTTGAGTCATTGCAGAGATGAATGCTGTCATTCAAGCTCATAGGAGTCATCCGCAAAATTAACTTTTTTCCACTGCACCATTACTTTATATTCTATCCTGTGCACCATTTCTATTAAGTTACAAGGCTTTTGTCAAATCAAAGTTAGACCTTACTCTCCTAACTTAAAAAAAAAAAAAATCAAGACATGATCATATTTTATTTTGGTAAAATAAGCGTAATCTAGAGGCCTTTACCTTTCATAAAAGCCACTTCTGATACCAAATGATCAACTAGAAGTCAAGTAATTACTTGTTGTTCCTAATACTTGAATAGGCGACAAGACTGTTGTCAGGTATTGTAAGTCACAGAGATTTTTAAAGACATTTTTTTACGAGAGAGATTGTTGAATGAATTCCATTTTTATTTCATTTATTAGGAATAATAGTACTTTAATAACAGTTCCACCTAATGTTGGTGTAATTTACTTTATCAAATCTATTTCAACTTTAAATGGGTTTGATTTGAGTTATCTTTTATTTAGTATTTTTTATCCTTCTCCTGCTAATGTCACAGTAGCAATTAAATACAATCTGCTACAGTTTCAGCAGTTTGGACGAGCATTTAAATCTGGTTCATAACCTCATAAAAACTGCTCGGATAAGAATAATTCTGACATGACATTTTCTGCTCATCCGATAATCCTAATGAATACTTGATAAGCACCAACTACCGACTGAGATGAGGGAAAAGGAGAGAAAAAGGGTCAGCTTTGGCATCTCTAGAGAAAATAAAATGTAGATTTGAGAGAGTCAGAGGAACCACAGACGAGTCAAAGCAATTGAATCTCCATTTGCTTGTTAAAAGTTGTGATGTTTGGAATACTGTTTTTAGGTTCAAGTAACTATTTTTATTGATCTATTGCTAAGCCCCATCATCTTATATACTTTTGCTAACTTGAACAAACAAGCAGTGTTGCTAACTGTCAAAACTTTGTCCTGAGTTGCTTTAATACACAGAAAGACCACTACTAGTCAATGTGAAATTAAATCAATATGTCCTTTTAGCCACTAGAGAGCTCACATTCACAACAAACAAAGGCATATATTTTTAATGCTGTGTTTCAGTGTAGAATCAGTGGAGTTGTCATCTTCATTACATCATGGGACTCCTGCAGTCCTGAAATTATGTTAATAGATGAGCTAGACTAGAGTATTTAAAACTTATTATGGTATGAAGCAGAGTATGCTGTAAAAAAAGTGAGTAAACCCATTCCCTTAAAAACAACAAGTTAACTTTAAACAATGCAAATAATTCTGTCTTAACTTAATTTTTATATTTATGCACATAGTTCATCTACTTAATAATTAGAAGGCAATGAATTCACTCACTTTAATTAATCACTTTTTACAGCGTGAGGCTGAATGTCGTTAAAGTGAAACCAGACAGCTGAAGCAATTGCTGGTAGAAGAGGAGCATGATGCAGCACAAAAGCAGCAGAGCTTTTATTATACCACAGTCCATCACTTCCAGTTCATGGTGACACGGGACATGGTCATGGAAAAGGGAATAAAATAAATTACATTGCCCGTCCTACCAGTGATATAAGAATTAACCAAAAGACACTGTTTTACCATTTTTTGTAGCTTAAACACCATTTGAGATTTTCAAATCTTTCTTTATGGCATTGAAACCCATCTATTGAAATTAAAATATGTTGAGACATCCAATCTTATCCACTTTCATTGATTTTAGCCACACAAAAACAGCTTGTTATGCTGTTTGATGTAAGAAACTGGTATTTTGTAGTCATATTATTTAAAATGTATTTTGCATGGATTCAAAACAGGATTGCCTACATTGCATGGAAGGGTATAAGGTATCACAACAGGAGAATGTTGGTGAGCCGGGACTCAAACTCAGTATTCCCGAATACATCACTGTATGTTGGCATGCTGCCTGTATGTTGGCATGCTGCCTGCAAGGATATCTGTGCCAATTATATTATTTTAATGTTAATCTATTGTCATAAACATGCTGATTTGTATTGCAAGTAATCACTTTACCGTCATTTGTTGTTCTTTGCCATTTAGCGCCAACAGCAGCAAAATTAATCGAAATTCAAATATATTCACAAAATAAAGTAGATAGATGTCCAAGTTCTAGTCACCGTGCAACTGATACTCAAATCTCATTGGCCCATCTGCATTTAAAGGGAGGGGCTTATGACAGGTCAACTGAGTAAATGGTCTCAAAAGCCATTTATAAATCACGTTTAATCAAATCACATTAAAGTGAATCTTTTAAAAAACCATGGTGCTCATTACAGTTCCTTGATGCATCCCAGACACCAAAATTAATGATTTATAAATAAATTAATCACTCTGAGCATTTGTGATTGTGATTTAAACATGCATCGGGAATCGCAAAAGTATTAGAGCAAACTTTGAGCATATATTAGCACCATGTGTTGTTCGCTTTTGGCATCTGATAGAGCATTTGGGCCCAGAAACGGTGATGTGTGATGTCAGGCATATCGAGCGGATTGGCTGAGTCATTTTTGGAGTGTGATGTGTTTCTTACGGCAGATCTGCATGGCTAACAGTGATGATGGCCACAGGTGTTCGCAGCAGCACCTCCAGTGTTGCTGCAGGCGGGCCAAAAGCAAAGCCACTCGCTCCCCTTTGAGTGCTTGTGTCTGTAGTTGGGTTTGCATGTCGCTGGTATGAGCTGTGGAAGTGAACAGCTACAATCACTGCTCAAACACTAAAGTTACAGTTCAGTTCAAATGTCAAAACACAGTAAAATGGAGAATTAACGATGCCCATGCTATTAGCAATAATAAAAAAAGAAACAGGATATGTATGACAAGCCTTACCTGTGAATAGAAGTGTTTTCTACACAGTGTTGCCAGCTATTTTCAATGAAAAGTAGCTAAAGCCTGCCCGAAAAGTTGCTAAACGTTGCCAGATGACGTCAAGCACTAATTTGCATATCATCACATAGTATCTGACAAGCGAAAGCACGTCATGTCTCTACTCTCTGAGGCACCGTGTATTATATTATATTAAAACATTACATCCAGATACATAATAAATAGGTTCTTTTTTTATCATATTACTTTGCGTGATAACATCATTGCATAAATTGCAACTCAAAATTACATCTTTATGTAGTGTACAAAACAATTAATGTTTTCTCAAATTGACTGGCCATCTCAGCAAAAACATTGACATATGTCCATTTAGATTTGTATGAAAAATATAGTTGACTATTCGTAAAAGTAATACAAACACTTTTTAACTTGTGAAATTAACACATTTGTGAAAGTGACAATTATAGCACAATTGGAATTATAGCACAATTTATTGCTCCCTAAATTACCAACAATTACACGTTAACAAATATCGGTAAATTAACAGTTATGAAAAACAATCTGAGTTAGCAATTTACTCTGAGTGAAAATTCAATTCTAAAAATCTTCTTATATAAAAAAAAGAATAATAAAAAAAACATCTTCTAAAAATTGCTAAAAGAATCCAAATAAATGTTGAAAATTGCTAAATTTGTTGTTAGGTGCTTTTTTTTTTTAAAAAAGTTGCTAGGGTAGCATGAAAAGTTGCTAAATCTAGCAACAAAATTGCTAAGTTGGCAACACTTACACTTACGCATTTAACTCTAAAAGCACGTTTGTAGCACTATGGATCCAATAAAATAAAATCAAAAAAAAAAAAAAAATACAACAGAAATATAAAACATTATTATTATTTTTATTATAAATTTTATTATTATAAATTTTTTATTTTAATTAGTGGCATATCATGAGTAATATTCGAAATACTATTATAGTATTAATATTTTTATCTAATAGTACATATTTGGCCTATATAGATTAATAACAATATAGGATTATTAAATGATAAATTATATTATTGAATAGTGTAAAATAATTTAAAATATATTGTTTATCTAATAAAATTGCATTAAAACATTTTTATACATTAAACACGTCTAAAACAATCACAAATATTAGGTTATTATAAGAAGTATAAAATAAATTTTAATTAGTATGGTAATACAAAATATAAACTGGTTAATATAATAATAATAATAATAATAATAATAATAATAATAATAATAATAATAATAATAATAATAATA
>CAIGQQ010037704.1:2976211-3008021 GCA_903798035.1 Danio albolineatus
TGTTTTGACCAACTTGCTGCGTGTTTCTTCCGTTGTGTTTTGACCAACTTGCTGTGCGTTTCTTCCGTTGTGTTTTGACCAACTTGCTGCGCGTTTCTTTTGTTGTTTGTGTTTTGACCAACTTGCTGTGCGTTTCTTCCGTTGTCTGTGTTGTGAGAGTTTGCTACAGGTGTGCTGTCAAATTGATAAAGATCGTTTCTTAATTTGCTGGTGTTTTTTGTTATTGCATGTGCTTTCTTAAATTGCAGTGCGTTAACCTTTCTCTGCCACCGTAGCTATCGCTAAATATCATACATGAACGTAACATAGAAGGTATATTGATTTTTGATAGGGAAATTAAAATCTCCCAGTTGGCCGATGATACTGCCTTATTTTTTAAAAGATAAATGTCAATTGTCCAAAGCTGTAAGTGTAACTGAAGAATTTTCATGTCCTTCTGAATTGAAACTTAATATGTCCAAATGCAAAATTATTATGATTCATGAAACTAATGACTCCCCAGTTAATGGTATCGTAAAAGAGACTGTAAAGTATTTGGGTATTTATTTAACAAAAAATGTAGCCACTATCAGCTTAATTTTTCTGATAGACTTAAAAAAAACTAGTATTTTTAATCTTTGGCTCCAAAGAGACCTTTCCCTATATGAGAGAGTTCTTTTAACCATGGCAGAAGGTTTATCTCGTTTGGTATACCCCCCTCTCTCTCTTTCTGTTAGTATCCCTACCGCTAAAGAAGTTAACAAAATATTTCTAAACTTTATTTGGAAAAATAAACCCCATAAACTAAAAAAAGCAGTTCTAGCAAATAGTCAAAAAGAGGGTGGACTAGAAGTGCTAGACTTTGAGGTCATAGTAAAGACTTTTAGAATAAACTGGATTAAAAGATGCTTAAAAGATCCTCTCTATATTTTTTTTTATTCCAAATAATATTTTTACAAAAATTGGTGGTCTTTCTTTTATTTTAATTATCTACCTAATAAATTGCCAATCGCAATGTCCAAATTTCACCAGCAGGTTCTTTTTTCCTGGAAATTGTGCTATTCCCACAATTTTTTACCTCATACATGCATTTTATGGAACAACTCTGATCTTCTATCTTTCTACCCACGTGGTTTAACATGAATATAATTGGGATTTTCTCAGTTTTTGATAAGTTTGGCAATTTCTTGTCTTATGAACAATTTATGTCTAATTATAATTTTCCATTACCTTTTAAAGAATTTAATGCTGTGCAAAAAGAGATTCTCATTCTCATTATAAAATCTTATTTAAGTTTGAATAAAAAATTTATAAAGGAACTAGAGCTGAACTTAAATGGATTTAGTGTATTTGATAAATAATAATAAATACATTCGACAAATTTTCCAAAATAAAAAGTATAATATTCCTAAAGGCAAATTTTATTGAGCATCCTTCATTGATTTAATATACTGGAAAAAAACCTGGTTATTGCCTCATAAGTATTGCATTCCCAATAAAACAAAAGAGGTTCGTATTAAAATTCTTTATAAAATATATCCAGACAATAGTACTTTGGCAAAGTATTCGAAGGTTGATAGTTCATGCTCATTTTTAACCCTGATTCACATATTCTTTCAGTGTAAAAAAACACAAAAAGCTTTTGGAATAGCTTATATCTTTATATAGGTAATTACATTGCTTCTTCCAGCCCCTTTCAACTAAAAGACATTATCTGTTACTATACAGGTAAATCTGATATAGCAGAGAACTACATTATTAACTTTTTTATTTTGTATGGGAAATATTTTATTCACAAAAAAAAATTCTCGAACTCGCAGCCTTCATTGTCACACTTTTTAATCGAAATTGATATATTTATTAAATCTCTTAGATTGGTCAAAACAAGAAAAGTGATAGATTCTTTGATCATTATGATAATTACTTTGGAAATATCACTGATACATAAGTCCTATGTCCTCTTGATGTTTTTGTGCTATGTATACCTTACTATTTATTTATTCTATTTTATTTTAGGTTTGAATTCTTTTTTTTTTGTTTTTGTTTTTATGTTTACAATGTTAAATATATTTATCTCTTAAGCTACTATCATTGTCTTTTTGTGTAGTTCGACCTTTCTATGTTTGTTATTGAATCTAATAAAAAAAAAAAAAAAAAAACACATTCTGTATACTCATCATTACAGGCACAAATAATTTCTCACTGTCGCAAATAACAAGTGAACAGTGTATGGCATGCAAACGTTTGATATGAGCATTGAAAATTACCCATATGAAACACTATAGTCAATTTATAAAATGTGCAGAGTTTAAATAATTTTCCCAATGAATTAACACATAGGCTATCTGTAATTTTGTAGGAGTCTAAACTTACTTCCATTAATTGTCAAGCTGAAGTTACTAATTTTATCAATTAAAAATCACATTTGACGATCAAAGTAACATATAATACCGTTTTGCCATCGAAACAATTTGTCCTCAAGTGGCTTGAATTTGAATGCCGCTACACCTGAAGCTCGTTAAGTAAACGAGGTTTATGAATATGCACACTGAACCGAATCATACCAGCTCTGCCCGTGAATATAGTCTTTTAGCTTTTTCGCTTTTGTTAAAAATGATCTAAAATCAGTTTGTGGGCTACATTTATGTTAAAAAAAACTCTGCTTACCTTGACCTAATTAACAGTGGTAAATTGTAACTGTTTCCTAATTTAAATGTTCCTTGTCAATTTCCGCGGGAAATTCGATTGCCACGTGCGTTATTGCGTCACTTTTGTAATCATTGGTAGTTTTTTTCTAACAGCAATGTCTTCACGTGAAAGTTGATGTCAATAAGATTTAAGATTTAAATCTAAAGTCAACACTAATAGCAACACAGCTACACAATGCTAATGTTTTGAGAACACAGTAAGTAATATTTTATATTTTTAATGTATTATGAGCTATGTAATGTAATAAGCGATTGTTAGATAAATAAAAATTGGCAGGGCGATGTACTGTAACTTTTTCTCAGTTGGTCAGTGACAGCCATGCAGGTAACATTTTCTGGAGAAAAATCTTGTTTTGGTCATACTTCCAAAACAGTATAGTATCTGTGATTGCAAAGTACTACAGTTCCAGTGACAGCCACACAAACATACACCTTCAAAAAACAAAAGGAATCTCTTCTGAACATTTTTGTTGTAACTAGAAGGTTCTGCAGGAGAAATAGAATTTTGTGATTATTGTAAACACATCAGATTGGTCATTGCATTCAAAATGTTTACACATAGAAGCCCAGCATTAGGGATTGTTTGTTTACAGTGTAGAAAACATGATTTTTGAGACTGTCCTTGGCAGTTTTAAAGTAAAAAAATATTGCGCATAGATGCTTATAAATATGTAAACTGCATTTAGAATTTAGATTTTCACCACAGGGAGCTTTATAAGGTGAAAAAAAGAGGCCATTTTACTTTTTATACTTGTTTATGGGTTATATATATATATATAGTTTTATTTATTTTTTACGTCAAAATATAAATGCAGCATATACATCTAGCAGCAAACATTTTTATTATTATTTTTAACTAATAATTTATTAAGCACACATTAAAATTGACTTCTGTTAATAAAAAGAAACAAAGTGACTTTCATGTTTTCCAAGAAAACAATGTACAACTGTTATTAATATCCAACAGGAAATTACTATGATATCTGAATGTAAACGTTTTCAAGTTTGAAGAAAACAGTCATTTTCAAACAAGACATTTCACCGATGTTTATTTTTGAAAGAGATTGAAAGGTATTTCCATAAATACAAAAATAGCATATACAGTACTTCAGTTTAAATGAGATAATACATGTTGCAGGATTAGCATTTTAAATCAAATTGTGATTAAATGAATTTATATAGTGAAAGTACAGGGCGATCAGGAAAGAAAAGGAAAACATTATACACACACACACACATTCTAAAAGCACACTTAAGATCACATCCTTTCATGTGGACTTTTTTTAATACAAAAAATATATATTTATTAATCCCATTATGTGAACCTGATATATCAACAATTGCACAGAGATGACGTCATGCGCTCACCAAAGCACACAAACATTTTCACAAGGAAGTTCAGTTCAAATTTATCCCACGTTTAACACGCGCGCACATACTTACACATACATGGAAGGTCTATCCCGGTTAGCAGAAACTGTTAATAAGGGCACTGTGATTTCAAATGCATCAGTGTATTACATTTAACCTGAAAAGTGATACAACACAGAGTAGGACTGCGCACAAATACACAAGTCATAACCATTAGCCACACTATCCACACTGGCTCTGGTTGATTGGGGAATATTGGACACTTACCAACAGACGGAATTAAGGCAATTACAACACATTAAAAGTGCTTCAGAGGGCTTTTATGAAATTGTCATCACAAATAAATGAGGTTATAAATAAACCTGAGGCTAGACCTCTATATTGTCAAGAGATAGTCAGCTGAAAGGTAAAATTCTGTCATCATTTACACATGTCTAAATGTCACTATGACTTGCTTTCTGATGTGGAATACGGAAGATATATCGAAAATAGCAAGCAACAAACACTCTTTAATTTGATACAAGCAAACATTATTCTGTTTGGACAAATGGGGAAAGTAGTAGTCACCTAAAGGTCCTTCAGATGACCAATGTGATGAAAATTTGCATCTATATATTTCTAAATTTGGAAGTTTGTACCAAACCTTCTTTGAAAGAATGTTGGTAAAAAAAAAAAAAAAACATTGGTAAATTTAGAAGAAAGCTGGCATCCAAATGGTCTTTGGAAGAAATTTTGGAAGAAAATTGGAAACATTCTTAAATTTGTAAGAAAGTAGATATCCAAACATTCTTCAATTTGTTTAAAGGCTGGAAAACAAATATTCTCGAGGAAAAACTGGAAGAATGTTGGAAAAATACTAATTTTGACTAACACTGGTAACCAAATATTGTTTGGAAAAAAGTTTGAATCCAAACGCTCTATGAAACAACCATTTATCTTTCATAACAATTGTTGGTAACCAAACATTATACTGTTTGGAATAAAGCTAACAGAAGAAAGCTGGTCTCCAAACATTCTTTAATTGGTACCTTTGGAAGAAAATTGGTAACAAACCCAATTCTTTACTTTGGATTGAATCTGATAACTAATTGTTCCCTAAGAATAAAGCACGCACCCAAACATCTAGTTGGGAAACAAACAAACAAAAAAAAACAAAAAAAAAACAAGCTGGTAATACACATTTGATTTAGATGTTGTAACCAAACATTATAAAGTTTGGAATAAAATTGGTAACAAAACGTGAATTTTAGAAAAAAACGTTTTATCCAAACAATGGGTGTTATTCACCAAACAAACAAATGTTGCATGAAATGTGCCTAAGGACATTTTCACAAATAAATCACGATTCATCAAAAATGTTCATACTAAAATATATTCTAAACATACATAAATTCGAAGACAACTTGTATCACACTTACAAAAAAAAAATGTATGCCCAGGGCCTTATAAGCATGTATAAAAAACCCTACATATTAATTAGATATGCTATTTACAGGCTGAGTGAACAGTAAGTAGACATTAAAAAATGATAATATAGTATAATTAAAGGTGCTCATTTAGACCACTCCAAATGCACTAATAGCAGAACAAGTTCGAGAACAAGCTTATCTGGATACACAGGTGTCATGAATGCAACTATTAGAGAATGAGATCCATTGTAAACAAATAATGTTTACAACAACTATAATGTCGGTAACCAAACATTATTCTGTTTAGAATCAAGTGGTTAACAAAACATTTTTACTATGTGGAAGAATGATTCCACAAAATATCTTTTGTGACCCATCAGAATGACAGGAGCGTGATTAACCTGTTACTACTGACTTCCACTGTATAAACACAATGATAGGACAAAAAAAGATTTTGGACCAAAAAAAAAAATGCAATAAGGGTGAGTAAATAATGACAGAATATTGATTTGTGTGTGAACTATCCATTTAACCTCTCCCTTTGGGACTTTAGAGGGGGGGGAAAGAAAATGTGTCTACACCACTGTCTATGCAGAATGTGCTTGCCACCAATCAAGCCCCTAGCCTATTTACAGTTCCTCAAGCAAGCACACGTGATCATTGGTCTCCAACACTGCAGCAAAGAAACAATGTTTAAAATGTGGAAAAGGCATGTGTGTGCGTATCCTATGGCTATGCGCTGTGGTGTTGCTGGAGGAAATGAGCATAAGGCATGGGTGAACTGAAAGCACCGGTACACCAGCATGGGCAGAGCAGTGCTCCACTGTGCTAGAAGATGGCGTCAAGCCAGTCTCATTTTTTTACACTGCATATTGTGCACTATGCAAATTCTTTCATGCCGTAGGAGAACGAGCGAGATCCAACCTTTTCTCTTTGTATAATTTGCTTGAGAAGACAGAAAAAAAAGCAAAAAAAAAACAAAACAACAACAAACAAATATCTAAAAGGGGCTAAAGACTTTGCTTAGCCCTTGTTGTGTTTGTGTACAGAGAGAGGTCTAACTGGACCTTCCCTCTGACTGTGATTGGCTCTGGCTGTTGGTGTCTACTTGCTGATTGGCTGGAGAGGTGACACTGGGTGTGTAAGGGGGCGGGGCATCGCTAATTGCACTGGAATCATTGGCGTCCGGGATGGCGATGCTCAAGGAGGTGTCGGTGTCATCGTTTTGAGCATATTCACTGTACGGAGGAGGCTTCAGGTCATTTGCTGCACAAAACAAAAGAGTGCAATGATCATGCAAAAGGTTTGAAATTCCAGTGAAAAATCTATTTAAAAAAAAAATCAAAAGACAACATTATTTTTTTGGTATTTTATATGTATATATATGAAATCCGGTTAAATTCAAGTTGCCTGAAATTTCATTGTAAAATATTGTAAAATTGTTCAGGTATGGCATAATGTGATGCCCCTATTCACTTTTTATGACTTTATTTATTTAAAAACCAAAGAAAAAAAAGATGAAGAAAGACCAAACCAAAATAGGCATTATTTACAACAAGAAAAATCTAAACTCTTTGAAGGGTTGTGTATACCAAAGTAATGTAATTACAAAAGGATTATAATGACGCAGTATTGAAAGCTACAAAAAACTGAACCAAATAGTTGATATAACTTTAATTAAAGTAAAATGCCTATTGTCTATTGTGAATGTGCAGAGATTACAGAGTCATGCAAATATGGATATGCTGATTATTTAATTAACTACTTGATTGAGTAGACTGATTAAGAAAAAGATAAACAGCCTTACTTTATTTAAATGAGGAGATCTCATATTTATATTTTTCATGTGTGCCTTTAGTTTTATGTTTGACAACGTATATTTCAATTTTAAAAAGAAATGTGCAGACTTTTGTCTGAAAAATAATGAAACTTTTCTTATAGAATACCATGAATCACATTGCACTTTGAGTTGAACAAATCATAGAAAGATAACTTACAAAAAAAATAATGAAAAAGGCGTCAAACCAGATGTGCAGGCAGCACCATCAGTGATTTTTTTTTTTTTTGAGTTATTTCATTCTTCTGGTTTAAAAAGTGGACCAAGGTTACATATTGTGAGGGACATGGGTGAAATCAGAGAAGTGATTGTCAGCAGTGGCTGGAAAGCATGCATTTACATCAACAGTTTCTGAGCTATACATTATTCAATACAATCACTGTAATGTGATCTCTTGTATAACACAGCACAAAGTAAAATTCAAACGTCAGTCAAAAACAATCTGTGCTTTTGTTCAGCTCCTTCTGTTCACATTTGCATTGTTGTACTTCAGATGCTTCCCTTTTCCAATAACACAGGTATTTTTATTCCATTTTCCTATATGTAGGAAATGAAATTTTCCTATATGATTTTACATATGACTGCAACAATGTTCAGTTATACGTTTCATGCGTTTCAATGTTCCCATACAAATACACATACACATAAAGGATATATGTGATAAGGATATATACTGTAGGTCATAAGTGTCTCTGTATTTCTTTTTTCAAATTTAGATTTGATGAAAATTCTGATTAGATTAGAATCATTTGAAAGCTCAAATTTCAAATAACTTTAATAAATTAAAAAGCTTAAACTTTAAAAAGCTTTATTTTCCACTTATTTAAATGCCATTCTGTCTTCTTGTGTTGATATATAAAACATAATAATTAAATAATAATAATAAAGAATAAAGCTCATTCTCATTCTGATTCTGATTTGAAAGCTGAATAAACATGCTTTGTTAGGATAGGGCATTTGGTCAAGACACAACCTTGTGAAAATCTGGAATCTGAGAAGTTGCCTTTAAAATTGTGAAGTGCTTAACAATGCACAATACTATCTAAAAACGAACAGTAAACGTACCAGTTATTTGATCTTTAACAACAAACAAAATCATAAACGGAAAAAAACAACAGAAACAGGTGACAAAATGCACACACCCCGCATTTGGAAAAAGGGGGATTTACATTATCACTCAAACATCAACAAGGAAATGCTGAATGATGTGTGCACTGACAGTTGATAAAAACCACATCCTGCCCTGCCGATATCATCTTTCACTCTTCTGGGTCATAGGAAACACAGTATGCGCATGTTAAATCTTCAATCTCAGGTCTCACCCTTGTTTTTTTTTTAGAGACCTACAGATTTCCATGCTGAAATTCAATGTTCATAAACTCCCGGGACTTTGTTAGCAATAATGAGTGAACAGGGATGCAAAGAAAACAAAAAAGAAGAGGAAATGCAGCAATAGCTCTGTTTCCATTTACTTATTTGCAATGATCGCAAAAAAAAAAAAAAAGCTTGGAAACACAAATATTCTCATATTTTTTTAAAAAACATGCATAAAAAAATTATAATAAACTTGGAAAAAAAAGTGCATAAACCACGAGGGAGCACATCAACTGAATCAATTTTAGCATACGCATCAATTGTTTTCCTTTTTTTTTTTTTTTTTTGCACAAATATGGGCGTTATGAGACAAACCATTGTAAAAAATATTAAATGTTGTTTGGTCATTCTAAAATCCCTAGTAAATGTCTTTTATTAAAGTGGCCCATTATTACCTCCCAGAGCTCTCTCCATCCCACACATTGGTCTAGCCCATCCAAAAGTCAATGTGATCACTGCATTCATTGCGTTTCATCTTCTAAGGTGCAAGTAATTTATTTATTTATTTATTTTTTAAACGCCTATAGTGGCTTCTTCAATAAATTGCATTTTTTAAAATATATTTGGCTTAAGTTTATCAGGAAGTAGGGCGGCACAATTCTTGATAAAACGCCACAAAAAAAAGACCACAATTTTCTCACGATTCTGTAGATGTAAAATAAAGGTTAATGAGTTGGCCATTCAATAATAATATTAGCTTTAAACAGTGGACTTGAACAGACTTTAAATATGTCCTAATTGTTAATGCACAGTAAAGTGATGATATCATAATACAAATATTCATAATTCTAAAGTTGAATTACTATGTTTAAAACATATGCTTGTCATTTGTCATTGACAACATTATTAGACCCTTTTTTTCACTGGTGAAATGAAACATACAGGGAGTGCAGAATTATTAGGCAAATGAGTATTTTGACCACAGCATCCTCTTTATGCATGTTGTCTTACTCCAAGCTGTATAGGCTCGAAAGCCTATTACCAATTAAGCATATTAGGTGATGTACATCTCTGTAATGAGAAGGGGTGTGGTGTAATGACATCAACACCCTATATCAGGTGTGCATAATTATTAGGCAACTTACATTCCTTTGGCAAAATGGGTCAAAAGAAGAACTTGACAGGCTCCGAAAAGTCAAAAATAGTGAGATATCTTGAAGAGGGATGCAGCACTCTTAAAATTGCCAAGCTTCTGAAGCGTGATCATCAAACAATCAAGTGTTTTATTCAAAATAGTCAACAGGGTCGCAAGAAGCGTGTGGAAAAACCAAGGCGCAAAATAACTGCCCATGAACTGAAAAAAAGGCAAGCATGCACCTGCCAAGATGCCACTTGCTACCAGTTTTGCCATATTTCAGAGCTGCAACATCACTGGAGTGCCCAAAAGCACAAGGTGTGCAATACTCAGAGACATGGCCAAGGTAAAAAAGGCTGACAAACGACCACCACTGAACAAGACACACAAGCTGAAACGTTAAGACTGGGCCAAGAAATATCTCAAGACTGATTTTTCTAAGGTCTTATGGACTGATGAAATGAGAGTTAGTCTTGATCGGCCAGATGGATGGGCCCGTGGCTGGATCGGTAAAGGGCAGAGAGCTCCATTCGACGCCAGCAACGTGGAGGTGGAGTACTGGTTTGGGCTGGTATCATCAAAGATGAGCTTGTGGGGCCTTTTCGGGTTGAGGATGGAGTCAAGCTCAACTCCCAGTCCTACTGCCAGTTTCTGGAAGACACCTTCAAGCAGTGGTACAGGAAGAAGTCTGCATCCTTCAAGAAAAACATGATTTTCATGCAGGACAATGCTCCATCATACGCGTCCAAGTACTCCACAGCGTGGCTGGCAAGAAAGGGTCCATCATCAAATGTAAGATTTACAAGGAGGAAAAACAGTACACCTCTCTGAACAGTGTCTGGGAGGCTATGGTTGCTGCTGCACGCAATGTTGATGGTGAACAGATCAAAACACTGACAGAATCCATGGATGGCAGGCTTTTGAGTGTCCTTGCAAAGAAAGGTGGCTATATTGGTCACTGATTTGTTTTTGTTTTGTTTTTGAATGTCAGAAATGTATATTTGTGAATGTTGAGATGTTAAATTGGTTTCACTGGTGAAAATACATAATTGAAGAGGGTATATATTTGTTTTTTTGTTAAGTTGCCTAATAATTATGCACAGTAATATTCACTTACACACACAAATATCCTCCTAAAATAGCTAAAACTAAAAACAAACTAAAAATTACTTGCAAAAATATTCAGCTTTGATATTAATGAGTTTTTTGGGTTCATTGAGAACATGGTTGTTGTTCAATAATAAAATAAATCCTCAAAAATACAACTTGCCTAATAATTCTGCACTCCCTGTATGTCATTATCAGATTCCCTCTTGCATTATATTTAACTTTATATAGGCGAGAGTAGTTATACTGAATTATACCACAGTATGTGACACTTTTAACGCTATTTGGAAATGTCTATGTTGCTGTGAAGACTTGTGCATCTGCCTTAACGCTTCTCTCCTGACCTTGAAAATATAATTGGCTGAATCGTGGAAAAGCTGAATTAAGAGTGTGTGTAGGGTCGAATAGAGATTGCAACATGTTTTCGATTAATCGTGCAGCCCTAAGCAAGTGGCAATTTTGTTCTTTTTAACTCTTCTGCTTACGTTTTATGCAATATTTCAGTTTTGTGCACAAGTTTAATTCACATGGAAACATAGCTACTACTGTTAGCAATAATGAGTACACAAAAATGCAAAGAAAAAATAAGGAAATGCAGCACTGACAGAAGAATAAAGCAAAAAATCAGCAATTTGCTGCCAATCCACACAAGCACCAGATTTCCTCTGACTCAAACTGAAGTAAACCTGACGCAAAGAGCTTGGATAGCCAAAATCAATCCAACATTTTCCATGTCTTAATGTCAGTTTCTGGCAGCTGGTGCACATAAACGTCCTTCTCAGTGTGTCAGTTACAAAATCTGCCAATTAAGCATTGGTCTAATTTGGGATGGCTGATGTCCGCAGGCCCACTCTCTAACTGTTGTTCCCTCTTGTCATAAAACTGTCCCTGTTAACCATTTACAGAGCATACTGCAGTGTGGGTGAAAAAGCACAAGACTTTCCCTAGAGACATGTTAATGTGACTGTTTTTTTTTTTTTTTTTTTTTTTTATTATGGTAAAGTGAAGAGAAGTGTTTAACCCTAGATGTTTGACAGTCTGCTCTCCATACCATATATGTATATATTCTTGGTGATTTTCTTGTAAACATTTCTACCATTGCTGTGTTAGCTTCTTGTGAAGAGAATTTCTGAAGGGGTAAACGCAGACTGTGACAAGCCACTGTAAGAGCTCGGAGTTCAACAAACATTTAATCATTTACATTCCAACTGCATGGAGTGATGCTTGGAAATGTACTTTCAGAGATGATTTTTAAAATGTGACATGTATGATGTAGCAATACTGGGATTTCATAAATACAAACGCACAAAGCTAAAGATATGGCTAAATCAAAACACTAATCATGTGCGGCTAGAAAATGGTTAGCAGAAAACTCCTCATGTCAGTGTTTATGGTTAACTTTTCTGTAACATTCCAATAAATCCTGGAAAATCTATTACTGTATAACAAGAATAAAACTCCCTTTTTAAAAAGCAAAAAAGTAAAGCTTATCCTGAAAAAGATATATTTATATTATTATAATTATATATGAACTACTTCACCCATATTTTTAGTGTTTCTATTGTTATCTAGTCTATTGCTTTCTACGCTCATAAAATGACTCATGCAGATGTTAATTTGATATAATAAGTAATAATTAATGATAATGATAATTAATAATAAGTGATCTTTTTGAAATCACTTAAATTTGATAATAAATAAATAAATAAATAAATAAATAAATAAATAAATAAATAAATAAATAAATAAACTGCAATATTAACACCATGGTTGTTAATTTACTGATCGCATTTGTCTGTTGAATTCCCCCAACTGATAACTAATACAAGTCTTGGTCCCCCTTAAAGAGAAGAAATAATGTCTTGCATGCAAACAAACAATTAAATAAATAGTCATGTGCACATAAATTGTCCTAAGATGTTCATTTAAAAGATGTTTAACTTTAAAAGTAATTCAAACAAATCAACTTAAAAGTCAACCTTAAGCTTATCAAAGCACTGTCCAGATGCATATTCAAACTTTTCCAGCAATTTATAAAAAGTAGGGCTGCACAATATTGGAAAAATCTAACATTGCAATATATATTTTTTTAATTTTGCTAAATATATTGCAATATGAATACAATTTCATCAGATGATTTAATATCTCTATTTGGACAAAAAATGTTTAAAGTTAGATCCACTGGGATGATTCTGCACATTTTCGTTGTAGTCGGTGCTATTTGCAGTGCATTTCTGTATTTGCATGTGCTGTTAGCACTTTCGTGCATATCTGAAATAGAATTAAAATAAAGTGTTTTATCATTTCCCTAGTCTAACAGTATTTAAGTACACTAAGTGAATGATAAAACTAAAAGTAATTCAATAAAATTAATCGTAGTTATGGTCGCATATGGTACAATTTCTTATACTTGAATGCTTTTAAAATCATTATACAATCACAGGCATCAAAAACACATGAAAATCTTAAATTTTAATTTATTTCATCCATTGTATATCATGCAGTGTGACTATTGCAAATGATCACATTTCGATATTGATGCTGAAACGATATATTGTGCAGCCCTATAGGATAGTATTATAAAGAAACATCTAGATTTGAAATTTGATGCAAAATCAAAGTTATTTTATTTTATTATTTTAAAGACTTATTTTATTTAAATAGTTCATTTTTTAAATCTATTTAGTAACAAATTATCATGAAAGCAACAGTTATATTTTCAACCAGTCTCAAGCACTTTATCCAAAATCTAAGATCTATCTTTCAAAAACTAGATTCAAGAAAAGTTTAAAAGTATTTTCAAGGATTTCCAACACCTATACGAACCATGATAATTTTAATTTATTTTTGGTCCTAGATAGTATTTAATGTGGTCAAGTATAAGCACATCAGCTTTTGTTTCAGTGCAGACTGGGGTAAAGTCGAACAATGAGTCACTCTTACCTCCAGACACCGCCTCATATGGAGGAGGCATGTCCAGATGAGAAAGCGAGGATGATGGTGGCAGAGAGGCGGAGGGTTCGCCCACCGAGCCGTCGTCCTGAACTCCGTACCAATTGGGCCAGATTGATGTCTGTGGAGCAGAGCAGCAGTGGGAGTTAAACACCCACAATCAGACAGAAATCAAACACATCATAACACAAGCAGCATCTGAGGTTGACAACTTCGCTTAAACATGACTTTAAATACATGCGCCAGTGAAACCAGATCTGGTGGAAGCTTGCTTTAGCACGTTTTAACATGGTAGAATTGTGCATCTCTTGCCCAGACCTAAATATATGTGTGTTTATTACCTACAAGGACTAGTGGGATTTGATTTGGATGGTAGACACAAAGTTATCTTGGTTTCAGTAAGATGAAACCCTATTTTTGTCAACAAGTTTTAGTTTTGCTCTTAATGGTCTGGTATTTCCCTTTTTGATTACACTTATGCTCAACGAAGCATTTGATTAGCATTTAACATGTTACTGTTTAACCATTATGAGATATATCAGATCGTTCTCCTTACAACTGACCTTAAAAGGCAAACTGTATTACAAAGCCACAGCACGAATGACAAAACTACTGGCATGTGCATGTGTAGGCAGGGCAAAAGTTTATCATCTTTCTGAACTTCTTGTTGTCAAATTGAGGGCATTTCCTGTGTGCAGAAGCAACAGGCAGCTTGGGTTTTCTAAAAATAAGCATGCATACCGTTCTCACCATATCAAAGCAAGCAGTTACAATGAAAGTCTGACAAAGCATTGAACAAGTAACTAAGAAAAAGATCCATTAATTAACAGTTGCCTTTATCAAGTGATTCACATGCATTTATGCTTTTAGAATTGCATTATGGGACCTTGATTTAGCCATACACTTTATTTAATTTATGTCTGTCAATGACATTTTTAGTAGTTCGAAAAAAAGCTGTGGCAGATAAAAAGTTTCTTCAGGTCTCAAAACGAATCACAATTCCTTCTTTAATTAATTCTGTGCTTTGTTTTCAACAACAGATGGAGCTCTAGGCTTTGTACATTTGTACCATACACTCAAATTCTCAAGAAGTGCGCTTGTGCACTGGTGAGTCATGCCAGTTGGCTTTTATCTCATGGGATTAATGTAAACAGTTTGTTATGAACATTCTTGTAATTCGCGTAAACCTTTCCACAATTTATTTTTGGTTATTGCAGGTTCAAGATGGATTTGTAAATCCACGATCTTATTTAAACATAATTAATTCCCGATATATAAACGGAGAGTGTTGTGGGTTTTTGTAAATGACAAATTGATGTCAGGACGCAAGATTCAAAGGTTTCTTCTTGTGTTCCATAGTGCATAACAATCGATGTCATGTCTGCAATGCTTCATGACGTCATTGCAGAAAGTCTAGCATGTTTAATATTCCCTGTCATCAATGACACAATCTGTCACATGGGTGGCACTGACCGATAGGATAGCATAATCTCATTGGTACACAGCTTTTAAAATGGTAAAATCAAAGAGAGAGAACTGCTTCCATGAAATGGAAATAAAATACTTTGTGTAGTTATGTCAACAGTATGGGATTTCGTCACAGAACTACCCTAATGATGACAGAAAAAATGAATAAATGTTCGCGATCAAGGTATTACCAGGCAAACTAAGAAATCACACAGAGAAAATCGTAATTTTTGCGACTTTTTGATGACAGAATGCGATTTGCTGACATTGCAAGATGATCACAAAGCAGTGTGTAGTCTGGCATATTTGGAACATGCAACATGTCAAGATTTTATCAAGATAATCTAAAACAGTGACTGTCATAACAGACAACGCAGATTGTGTAATCTGAATGGGGCTTTAGGTGTTAAGAATATAGCTTTTTGTAAACACAGAATAGCAGTGGATTTTGAAAAATGCATCATTTCTCAGACAATTGTTCAACACAGCTCCAGTCTGAAAGAATATATATCATAAAAAAATTACATATATAAAAATGAATTTACATTACAATTTACGTTACATTGTCTTTGAGATTTCCAGTTATTTACTTATGAAACAAAATTTTGTCTGTATTAATATAAACATCTTACATTTTGCCAAAAGGTGTATTTTTAATGTACCAAATGTTAAAAAATATAGCTACACTTAGGACTTTAAGAACTAAAATTCCCTCAGCGAAATGCATTAATATTCTAATATTTAATGCCAGAACCATAAGCCGTTTCTACATATTCACCATTAAAACTTCTGCTTGCAAAGCAAGAATATGGCCATAACTATAATGAGGTATTAAAATCAAATGAAACTGATGCGAGTTTATTTTTACCAAAGAATATTCAGCGTAATATTAAAATAGAAACTTAGTTCAATGGCAAAGCTCCTTGTGTGTGGAGCACACTTGGCAATAAAACTGATTCTGATTCTGATGGCAACGCTCTTTGATTTGATATAGTCTTCAAAACTTGTGCTACAAATGGCTTCCAGATGTCTTTCTGAACATAAGATGCTTTCATTTAGAAACAAACGGCTTTTTCTGAATTTAAAACGCAGAGTTACGAACAATTTAGAGCTACATTCTACACTTCAGAGTCTCTTAAGGAACTCTCATTTATAATGCAGTCACAAATAGCATAACTTGATTGTATGAAGAATACGCTTTAGTTAAACTGCCACAAAATACAATAACATTCCTAAAAGCTTTTGTTAGGTTTGTCATGGCCCTCAGCTCTGGGTCCCGCTCTTCTTCTGCTTCTTCAGGATTTTTCGCAAGCACCAGCTAGTTTTGACAAGTGCTCAGCACCAACAAGGGAAACGATTCTCCTTAACAGAAAATCTCATGCATTTAGTGGATTGTGCGAATCACACAAACATGAGACATGACACTCCTGCGCTCAGTTTGGTTTAACTGATCCCTTTGAGCTTGGACAGTGAAACAGTTGGTGTAAAAATGCAGAGCAGCACAGTTAAAATGGTGTTGTGAAACCCTAAAAGTGGAAGTTTATCGAAACCTTCTCTGTAGATAAATGCAGAACATGCACTTACACTGAAAATGTCAAAATGCTGCCTTTCCACTGAAAGCACACTTGCGTTCAGATGAAACCTACAGTCTGAAATCCATGAGCTGATTCATTTCCTGTGTTCAGATATCTTGAGATTCCCCTAAAAGGCCTAATTAACCTTTGTGCATTATTTCTAAAATGTTCCACATAAGTCCATAGAAGACAAAATGTTCATGTCAAAAAGTGCATTACTATTTTTTTTATACCAAAAATTAAAACTAAAAATCGTAGTTTCTATTGTCAAAGAAAATAGGGAAAATATTTATATACTACATAGATCATAAATGTTGGGTCTGAGATTTTTTTGTTTGTTTGGTTTTTTAACTATGAAAGTTTAATATGCTCTCAACAGGGATGAAACAACTGAATGTTATTTATTTAGTTTAAATAGATAAAATGTAGTTTATATTATTTAGTTTAAATATACTAATAAATTACCTAAAAATAAATATTTAAAATATTTTTAAATGTACATTATTCCTATGATTCTACATCTAATATATTTATTCGATGAATTAACATCATTTCAAATTATAAGGTAAAAATATTACTAATAATAATAATAATAATAATGCATGACATGTTCATACTGAAAGAACAGTAAAAGAGGAAACATTTTAGTGCTTAACCACAATATCCATTTACCTCTACAATGCTAAAGTGAAAAAAAGATGAAGTGTCATATTATAGCAGCATGTCTGTTACTACCTACTAAAGTCTTCAATAAAATGGCAACATAACTGTAGGGTGTCCAAACTCAGTCCTGGAGAGTTTATCTCCAACTTGCTTCAACACACCTGCTGAAAGTCTCTAGTATATCTAGTAAGAGCTTGATTAGCTGGTTTAAGTATAGCTGCGTCCCAAATCGCATACTTGTGCACATATCGCCATTTTGTAGTATAAATAGTGTAAGTAGTGTGTTCACACTGAAAACTCTAACAATAATAAGTGCACTTTAATTACCCGGATGATGGACTCATTCCACCGGTAATATGAAGTGTGGAATGTTGGACACTTCACGCACTCAACGACCGGAGCTTTCATGCACGTAACGGAAGAGGCAGAGCTATCGTGCGCACATGTTGGATAACTTTATTTAATTTGGATTGTGAAAGCAAAATTAATAAATAAATAAATAAATAATAATAAATAAATAAATAATAATAAAATAAAAAAAAAAAAATATATATATATATATATATATATATATATATATATATAAATTATTTTTAATGTATTTTTTTCCTTCAACATTTACTCCTCTCCTGGTTCTCCTCTGGTTCTAAACTTGTATGCATTGATGGAGAAAAAACAAAACAAATGACAAATAACAAATTACAAAGTTACAAATTCTTGAAGACTTTAGGACAAAAAATAAATCAAACAGCAATTGATATCCATAGTAAGGACAAAAAAAACACTGTGGAAGTCAATGGCTGCTCCTTTACAAAAAAGAAAAAGAAACATAGTAGTAATATGCACTATAATAGTTTCCAATAGGTATGAAACAAGTGTAGAAAATAGTTTCTTTCTATGAACTACCCCTTTAACATAACGTGATAATCTTTGGTCTACCTTATTGTACACTGAACAGTAGACCCACACTGTACTAAACAGGAAGCTAAAGTATGTCATGTTTCTAAAACTGCGATAATATCAGCAGCAATTGGCGCAAATCCAGGAGAGCCACTCCTTAAAGAAAGGATCTGATGAAACTGAGCATGAAGTTTACTCACATTTTGTCTCTCACAAATCTGATGAAGGTATGCTCGTCCTCCCACAATGACTATCTGAGCATTTCGGGGATTACTGAGGTACGCAGCGAGCTGCCTTTGCCTTGAGCGATACCAGCAGATGTAGAAGAAGATCTTAATCATAATAAATATTATGACAACTCTGAAACAAGACAAAGAGCAAGTTTAAAGTCTCGATAATACAAGAATAACAGATGAAGGCATTATTACATCAAGATCTTGAAATATTATATACAAAATTACTAAAATAGAGTGAAATAAATTAAAATCTTGACAGAAACTGCAGGTTTTTGTCGAGTTAAGTTTGATAGCTTATTAATAGCATAACTAGGCCTGACAAAGCAAGGTCTTATATTTATTTTAACTCTGAAAAGCTTGAAATTTAAGATTGAGTCTGCGAAAGCCAGGGAAATGTTAACTATTTATGTTTAGCATGTTGCTGTGCTACTATGTTTTAACATGAACTAACATGTGAACTTGTTTTTAGCGTGGCTACCACATTACTAACATAAATATTGTTAATATGTTTTAAATCAAGCTACCAACAAGTATAACAGGATAGTTCTATGATTTTATGATATAGTATGTTTGTACCATGTGAACACTCATCAACAACATTTTAGCTATATGCTAACATGAGTTACCATGTTTACATGTTATATAAAAGTGTATATTAACTCATATTGCTAACATGAATTAGCCTGACAAACTTAAGTCTAAAATTTAATTTAACTCTGAAAATCTTTAAATTTAGGGTGATGGTTAAGGGAGCTAGTAAAATGTTAACGGTTTATGTTTAGCATGTTGCTATGCTACTATGTTTTAACATGTTGTTAACATGAACTAACGTGTTAATAACTTGTTTATAGCATGGTTGGTGCATTGCTATATGCTAAAATGTGTTGCGATGTTTACACGTTATATAAAAGTGAGTGTATAACCTCATATTGCTAACATGAATTAGCATGTTGCTAAAATAATGCTCAACCTTTTTAAACATGCTGTAAACGTGTTGTTAAGTTTAACAGGCTAGTTCCACTGTTTAGTTATATACTGTTCCTAACATGGTTATATCATGGTTAACAAATTACTAATATGAAAGGCTTGTTGTTAAAATAGTTCTACCACATAACTAACATTTTTTTTTACCTTACATATTTGTTTAGCTATTGTTTAGCAAAGTGCTAACATGAGTTGCATTGTTGATAATGTTTCTAACATGTTTGCAACTCAATGGCAAATATAGCATGTTGTGAATATATTTCATGTTTTAAAATGCTGATAATGAGTTTAACAGGCTATATCTATGATTTAATGACTTGCTGATCCTAACAAGGTTATATCATGGTAAACAAATTACTAATTTTAATAGTTATAGTTAATTAGTTTGAATGTGTTGCTAGCATGAATTAGCATGTTTCTATCAATTGTTAAAGTTATTAGTGTTGTTAAAAATGTATCAAACACATTTCTAAAATATTCAACAGCTTTATCATCTCTTTTGAGCTAATATGTTGTTAACTTTAACATTTTGCTTAAAGATTGCTAACTTTTTAACAAACTTTCATTAATTAATAAATTTGAACATTTTATAACGAAGTATTTATTTATTTATTTTTTACTGTCGTTGCTATGTTTAGCTAGTGACAGATAAAGCAAAGTCAGATGGCCTTGAATTAGGTGGAGATTTGCTCATGTGCATTTCAAAAACAGTAAATTTGATTAGTTATCTAAAGCATAGCGAGTCAGAAAAGTTTGATTATTATAGCTCAAAAACTTAAGGAGACAAATGTAAACTGAGGAAGTCAAAACAAAACAAACAAAAAAAATATATAAAATAAAACAGTATAATCACAATTCCCTAAAACTTACATGTACCAGTACAGCTCCATGCTTCTCACCAGTTGGTATCAATTACCATAATCAGCTTCCAAGCTGTCAAACTGAAAGAAACAATAACAATAGTTTGGCAAGATCTGCTTTGAGAAATGTCTAATGAGATCTAAGCAATCTTGATTTCATCATGGTTATAACAATCATCCAACTCTCATATGATATAACCCTTTTACGGTCATCTGATCTAATGTTTAAAAGCTCAGATTCCTGCACTCACGCTAGTAATACAGACAACAAAACAGACTTTAAAACTATAAGAGATATTGTTATATAAACAAAAACTGAAAATAAACTCTCCAGAGCACATGCGTGATTACCCTACATAAACAAACACCACACGGGAGGGACAAACAATTAAATTAATATTGATATATTACGGTGAATTTGATATTTAATCGTACACTTTTCATCAAGAAAACGAACTCACCTTGTTAACGCGTTATAAGTAGCGTTATAATCCACTTTTACAGAGCTTAGCGAGGCATCTGTTCTTTATGAGGAAGTCGCTTTGCTAACGGGCTACAAAATAAATTCACCTTCATAAAATACAAACGCGGACATCTGGGTGTACTGTTTTTCTAGCAGATTGGCGTCTGTGGATGTCCGTAGGCCGAATGTGACTCCTCTGTCTGTAAGTAAATGCTAATACTTGAGAGTCTCAAATGGTTTCCGAGAAATGTTGGGTGCTGTGTGCTTTTTCCATGAGCAAACGGAGGGGGTTTGTTGCAGTTCTTCTGTTGTCTCGCAAGGCGTCTGTACTTCCGTGGAGTCTTTTGAGAAGAACGTCAAATTAAAAGTCCATCCTCAGATTACAATAAATATAGCTTTATAAAGCTTATAAAACTGTAAGAGGGCTGAATATTTATCTATTTATTGCGTTAAATATTATGCTTGTTTTATTTTCAGTATTAATGTGTCAGAAATGTTGGACATTGAATGAAAATACAATAAAAAAACATTTAAAATTAAACAAACACATTTTAAATAAAATAGTATTTATATATTTTTCTAATTAAATAATGGCACAAAATTGTAACTGACAACTATCATATATTATCCATAACTATCGTGTATATTATTATACATAATTTGCCAAAGGAATGCTATAATATATGCAAGACAAAAATCATACATATTTTATATTCACATAATATAAAAAATACTATTAATAATAAAACAAATAAAATGTTTTCTTCTGCTCAGTTTAAGTAAATGTAATTTTAAAAATGAATTTGTTCCTGATTAGGGCGCCACGGTGGCCTAGTGGTTAGCACGTTCGACTCACAGCAAGAAGGTTGCTGGTTCGAGCCCCGGCTGGGTCAGTTGGCATTTCTGTGTGGAGTTTGCATGTTCTCCCCGTGGTTGCGTGGGTTTCCTCCGGGTGCTCCAGTTTCCCCCACAAGTCCAAAGACATGTGGCATAGGTGAATTGAGTAGGCTAAATTGTCCATATAGTGTATGAGTGTGAATGTGTGTGTGTGGATGTTTCCCAGGGATGGGTTGCGGCTGGAAGGGCATCCGCTGCGTAAAAATATGCTGGATAAGTTTCCGCTGTGGTGGATTAATAAAGGGACTAAGCCAACAAGAAAATGAATGAATGTTCCTGATTTTTATTCTAATTATTTAAATTTTATTTTTACCTAAAATATATTTAAATCGATTTTAGTTTATGGCATTAGTTTTAAAAATAGGCCTGCTTAATAATAGTATTAGTAAGTAGTTTAAACATTCTTCGTAAATAAAAAGAAAAAAATGAAAAAGCTGAGGTTAGATGAATTTTTCTATCACATTAAATGAACAACAGACAATTTCCAGTAATGGTATCAAATAGCTTTATTAATCTGTATTCCAATTACATTGATTAAAATGCTTTCCTATATTAATCTTTATTGCAAACCACAAATTCTACAAAAACAAATATGCAAATTCTTGTATGAAATGCACAGTGTTTGGCTTTGTCCAAATTTCTAGATCCACGGTTAATAATGTAATCTTGCGACACATCAAAATTCAAGCACGACAACAAGTCCAAGCTTGATGAATTAGAGCACCAGTAAATTCAGCTATCAGAAGAAAAACATTGTCTGCAACTGAAAATCCTCAATATGCATTTCAAAACTCATTTCATCTGTTGTCTTCAATGACGATTGTTCTCCTCGGATACGTGTCTATCTCCACAAAAATATACCGGAATTCATACTTCCCAGTCTCAGGATTCTGTCAGAAAGGAAAAACAGTCTATAAAAAACACCTCTTTGCATGAAACAAAACTATATTTTTTTTTTGTGATACTACATCATACCTCCTTCGATTCTGAATGAACGGTTCCTCGCAATCCTGGTTCGGATCCCTCGATGTAGAATTTCAGCCGCATGTACTTGAGTCCATCCTTCATGTACTCCAAATGACTAAAAACAAATATGAAAGAATTGAGATCTCGCAGAAGAGTTTGACTTTACTCATATTATGTATTTTACCTGACTTGTTGCCTTCTGCCACGTCGACTAGTTTCCCCAAAGCCTTTAATAGGCTCTCCAAAAGCTCCAATTACCTTTGGATAAAGCAAATATAGATTAGATTAGATTCACCACCAACATAGACTCAACATATATTATTTATTGTCAATACGCATATAGAGTACAGGGTAACAAAATGCAGTTAGCATCTAACCAGAGTACAAACATAAGCAGTAAGGCTAAAAAGGATAAAAAATTTGTTCATATGTGTTACAATAATAAGATGTTACAACATACAGATAGAAGTAGTACTACAGTATATTTCTCATTTTTTTCTTGTATGAAGATATTGCTATGAGTTTACCTCTTAGAACGGCCTTCAGAGTATCCCATAAAACAGGAGGTGAGACCTCACCATTATCATTAAATTCCAGAGAGGAACTAATTTCCTTTTTAATTTGTTCCTTAGAACAGGGATCATTGAATAGACTTGTGTTTAATTTCCAAGTAGTGTTTGGTTGTAGGTCAAAATCAATGGATAAATATGTAGGTGCATGGTCACTTAAATCTATTGTTCCGATTTCACAGGTGTGTAGTTTATTTTTATCTTTTCCAAACATTATAAAATAGTCTATTCTGGTGTATGAAGAGTGTGGAGCAGAGTAATGGGTGTAATCTTTTCTGTTAGGATGGAAATCCCTCCATATATCAGTCAGACCAATGTCCTCAAATAGTATTTTAATCTTCCAGTATAGCGATCTCTTGTCATAACTATTACCTTTCGAGGAGTCCAGTTTTGGGTTTAGATGTATATTTAAGTCGCCCCCACATATCAACAATCCTTCTGTTTCTATTGTCATAATACTAGTGATTTTCTGAAAGAAACTAATATCACTTTTTGGAGGTGCATAGATATTTAATAGAGTAACGGAGTGTTCATATATTTTACCTTTTTATAAATATATATCTGCTCTCTTTGTCTTTCTTTTCAGATAGTTTTTCAAAATGTAGCTTATTTGAAATAAGTATAGCGACTCCTCGTCTAAGAAGAGAAAAATACACTTGAGAAACCTAATTTCTTCAACTTTGCATGCTCTTTATCATTTAAATGAGTTTCCTGTAGGTATACTATATGAGCTTGCTCTTTCTCCATTTTTGATTGAATCTTGTTACGTTTGATTGGACTTAACATCCCATTGACATTATAAGATATGATTTGAACTTTTTCCCTAACCATATTTATATGAAAACCATATGTTCATGAATTTGGCTATAAAGAACTCAACTGATTCACTCCCTGAACGAATATGAACAAGAAATTATTTAGAACTTCATACCAAATAACAGTATGATTCCAAGGCTGGGGTCTCTAACCTATGACCCACAATTAAGCTAGAAAAAATATCTAGCTGTGGGGGGAAGTCTCTCTCCCATGTAAATATGGGGCCAGAAGTAGTACTATAGATATGAATAAGTCGGGTTGATAACTACTAAGGCTTTACAAGCAGGATAAGATATAATAATTGAGGTAAAATTGGTTTTATATTCACACCAATGGTGTAGTCCTAATAAAAAAGGTGGTGCACTATTACCCACCCAACCCAAATTTTAAAGGGGGTAAAGTGACACCCACGCTGCTTTATATTTGTACCTGAATTGTACCAGCAAAACACGCGAGTATACCGAGGGTATACACAATTATTAAAACTCAGAAGTCGTAATACCCAAACAGCTCATGGAAAAAAGTATGTACTGTATAGCCCCGACTACACCACTGATTCACACATTCCTTCATTTTTGAACAGTGACACGATCCTTCTATTGTTTACATTAAATATTGGGTCTAAATTAGCATGCAAGTGTGACTTCAAAACAACATTAGCTCTATTTAACTGACTGTGAGCAATGCTGTACTATGATAGTCAGTCGCTGCTAATATGATTTACCTACTTTTCTGGAATTATATTATTAAGGAGAAAGTTTTTAGCCCAATGATATAATATGCAGGTGTACTTACTATGGACTTATTATACATTTTAAATGAGGCAATAGATGTATGTACACTACAGCAGATGAACTATGAACATATTTTACAGATGGATATGATTAGGCATGGGACGATAACCGTTTTCAAGGTATACCGCGGTATGGAATTGTCAAGATTTTCATACCGCCAACGTTTTCTGCTATACCGGTCCTAAGGTATATGTAAGATTTTTTATTTACATTTTTTTTTAAGGTGTAATTTGTAAAGAAATCTGTGTTTTTGAAACTAATGAAGACAGTAGAAGTCAATGAATCACTTGAATTATTTAGCTTGACATGTTTTCTGCCCCAAAATATTTTAAATGTTACTCAAAAGAAAATATATCGTTTTCAAAAGTGGAAAAGTTTTTATTTTTTAGGCAGACATTTAAAATGAATACATTTTAGAGCAGTTAACACAATACCGTCATACCGTGAAACCGTGATATTTTTATCCAAGGTGATCATACCGTCAGAATCTTATACCGGCCCATGCCTAGATATGATTAGATCAATAAGATTAGACTGAAAATTGCACAGTCGATGTGTAAAGTAATAGTTCAATTGGCTGATTTATGCATGCATTCCAGACATCCGTGTTATTTATAGCTAATGAGTCACTGTTTGCTGACCTCTGGATGAGATCTGCACCTCTCGAAAGCTTTTCCATAGATTTTGCTTGGGCTCGAAGAGGAAAAGAGTTCTTGAAAGACCACATACAGCAGGCCACCTAAAAAGATCAGAAAACATTCACTGGTTATATTGCTGATTGATATGCATATTCAAATTCAATTAAATATGCATAGAAATGATTAGAATCTGCTTGCCTGAATTGCTGGAATGTCTCACAATTTGCAATATTATTGCTATTGCTATCTGTTATAAAAATGGCTATATGTTTAGCTGCTTTGACACAATCTATATTGTAAAAAGTGCTATAGAAATAAACCTGAATTTAAATGATTTGCAAGATTATAAGGTCTGGGTCATTTATTTGAGTCGTGCACAGAATTCCGCAGATTTTTAGCCCATCATTGATTCTGTTTATTTACTTGTGTAAATTCATATTCATTCAGTTTTTAAATGAATTTCAGTAATATTATTGACTAATATGAAAATATTTATATGATTTATTTACAATATAGCTTGTAAAGTCATATTTTCTGTCTTTTAGTAGAGATATTATATGAAAGAATTGCTTTGTTTACAAAATAAAGTGGATCTAATTGGAATTGCATTGTAAACATTAATTACAAATTAAAAAGCTATTACTTTTTATTTCATATATTAACATTTTTGTTATAATACTCCAAAAATCATTCCGCATGAATCCTCAGATTTTTATCAAAATTCTGCACAGAAATAGCAAAAAATGTCTGCAAATTCCGTCTGGCCCTACTTAAAACAATTTTTAAATACTTAAAAACTATATTTTAAATATTTTTGAAATTTGAAATTGAGCTGAAATGAAATATAAATACTTGTTTATTCATTGTTATATTTAGCATCACTGAGACTAAATAAGTTCTTGTTAATAGTTTGAGTTCAGAGTTATTAAAGATCACTATGTCTAAAAAATCTTAGACAAAATTACTAAAATAAAAAAAAACTAACTAAAAGTACAACTACAGCAGAGTAGTATATAAATGTAGCACTGGTTTGATTTTTTTCATTTTAGTACTTGCGTTTCTCAATAGTATTTTGTTCTTGTATATTTTATGTATTTTTATTGTGTATTATGTGTATTATGTATTTTAAGTACTATAGCAAAAATGGTATTTACCAATAATATTATTGTAAAACTATACTTTGACAACTTATTTTAAATACAATAAAATAAAAATAGACAAAACTAAACATTAAAGTTATAGTCCAAACTTATTTTAAGAGGACAGAAAAAACTAAGAAAGAAAAATAACTCAGATGTCTAACATGCTTTAACCCATTGCTTCAACCCATCATTTAACACATTATTAATGAATGAACATGTTTTACGACATAGTCACTGGTTGTAGCATGTTTCTAACATTTAATATGTTATTAGCATAGATATACAGTGCATCCGAAAAGTATTCATAGCACTTCACTTTTCCCACAGTTTTTATGTAACAGCCTTATTCCACAAAATGGATTAAATTTATTTATTGCCTCAAAATTCTACACACAATACCCCATAATGACAATGTGAATTTTTTTTTTTTTAAATTGTTGCAAATTTATTAAAAATAAAAAAAAAACTGAAAAATCGCATGTACATAAACATTCACAGCCTTTGCTCAATACTTTGTTGATGCACCTTTGACAGCAATTACAGCCTCAAGTCAATGTGGTGCTACAAGCTTGTGGTATTGTGGATGTGGAAAAAGTGGCAAATGTGGAAAAAGTGAAGCACTATGAATACTTTCTGGATGCACTGTATGCACTAGACATCGCATACGGACCCTGAGAATGTGTCAAAACCGGCACATTTGTACAGTGCTCCCAGGACAAAAGTCATTCCACTGCACTTAGTCAAGACTAAAGTCAATCTGCTGGACTTTTGCGTGGCATCCGTGTGTAGTAAAGAGCAAACAAAGAAAACAAAGCATAAAGACAAAGACAGAACACTTCATAGGTAAGATTTCATTTCTTACCTTTTTGTATGTTACGAACTTTTGTGTTAAACAACTAACATTTTTGACGATAATATAGTCACTTACTGCACTGACCATGAGGCAAAGTAGCACAAACTCGCAATAAATTCTAGGCTTATGCCAGTTTTGTTGAATAAAATAACCAAACAATGTAAGCGAAATATGACCACAAGACGCTGCGGTGCCAGAAACTTGTATTATTGTCAGAGAACATAAGTAACGGCTAGTTTTTGAAGTAACTTATAAGGGTGCCTGATAACAAAACTGCCTGCGCCTCGATGTGCATACTTTCCACCCTAAATTATTGAATATTGCAAATGTTATACCATTTAAATCATAAAGGTGAATATGCACACTGAGGTGCAGGGATATCAATGGTTCACACAAGTTGTTCATAATAGAGATTCATTCACAAACGAATCGCTTTGTTTGTTAGAATTAGAAGTGAAAGCAGGAATGGGGGGTGTGTTTCATGACATGGATTAGATCAGATTTAACAGGGAGGGAGGATAATACAACACAAGCTCTTCATCGGCGATGCCCGTGCGGTCACTTAACCATCCATGTAGAAAAGTGATGTAAAATAACAATTTTTGTAATTAAAAAAATATATATATTTGCATGCTGACTACTGGGAAAACTCCAGATCATAGATGTGTATAAATATATGTCTATGGCTCTGGATGCCCTGTACTAAAATGGTGGCTCTATTGAAGCATACCTTCCAATAGATAACAACACCATGGGTGACATCTGATGTAAATAAATAAATTGTGTTGTTAGCATGCTTTAACATAATGAATTTATACTGTAATGAATTAGCATTTGGCTAGCATAACAAAAAGCCTTACTAGAATGTCTAAGCTCATGACCTGCATGTTTTACCATGTAGCTAAGATGACTGTCCAATATGTAAACAATAATGAACATGTTGATGAGTTAAGAACAAGTTACCTGTTACCCCGAGTCCAATAAGCACTACGATCAAATAGGTGAAATCTTTGCCAGCTTGTTTAACTGTTGAGGAAAGCAGACATTCATTAGCTGAACAGCCACAATTAACAAGTATCAAGAAACAAATAACAAATACGAGAAAACTTTTTTATAAATATAATTTACTGCAATTTTGTAACGACTATAAAATCACAACAGCTATATTTACTTGTGATTCTGTGTTTTAACAACCCTAAACCTCAACTAAAAGTGATGGGCAGTAGCTACGTATTTTTTACTTCAATATTGTACTGTTTACTTTATTATGAGTACTTTTTTTAAAGTATTTTTATTTTGAAAACGTTTACTTTTACCTATTACTAACACATTCAAAATCAAAATATTGCACGGTTTACAAATTAAACTGAATTATTAATTTTTAAACTGGACCTGATTCTGAATCTGAATCTGATTGCATTTGTTATTGGGTCAACATTCAAATTAACCATTTAGAGCGAGTATTTAGTGATACATTAACTACATTTACAAACTAATTCTAAAAATGAGTCAATGTTTCCAACATTCTTCAATATTTCCTCTTTTGTAAAAAAAAAACTGATTTAACTGATTTGAAACAAGCTTGGGTGAGTAAATCATGACAATTTCCATTTTTGGGTGAACCTTTTAAAAACTGGCCACACTTTACAATAAGGTTCATTAGTTAATGTTAATTAATGCATTTACTAACATGAACAAACAATGAACAATACATTCACTACAGAATTTGTTCATGTTAGTTAACATTAGTTAACCAAAATACAGTTGTTCATTGTTAGTTCACGTTAACTCATGCATTAACTAATGTTAACAAGTACGGACTTGGCTGTTAATAATGCATTAGTAAATGTTCAATTATGAATAATAAATGCTGTACAAGTGCTGTTCATGATTGGTTCATGTTCAATGCATTAACTAATAAACTGTAAAGTGTTACCAAAAAAACTGAACATAATGTTAATGTTACATTACAGTTGTATTTTTGAGGATTAATTTTATTATTGAACAACAACCATGTTCTCAATGAACCAAAAAAACTCATTAATATCACAGCTGAATATTTTTGGAAGTAGTTTTTAGTTTTAGCAATTTTAGGAGGATATCTGTGTGTGCATAATTACTGTGCATAATTATTAGGCAACTTAACAAAAAACAAATATATACCCATTTCAATTATTTATTTTCACCAGTGAAACCAATATAACATCTCAGCATTCACAAATATACATTTCTGACATTCAAAAACAAAAACAAAACAAATTAGTGACCAATATAGCCACCTTTCTTTGCAAGGACACTCAAAAGCCTGCCATCCATGGATTCTGCCAGTGTTTTGATCTGTTCACCATCAACATTGCGTGCAGCAGCAACCATAGCCTCCCAGACACTGTTCAGAGAAGTGTACTCTTTTCCCTCCTTGTAAATCTCACATTTGATGATGAACCACAGGTTCTCTATAGGGTTCAGATCAGGTGAACAAGGAGGCCATGTCATTAGTTTTTCTTCTTTTAGACCCTTTCTTGCCAGCCACGCTGTGGAGTACTTGGACGCTATGATGGAGCATTGTCCTGCATGAAAATCATGTTTTTCTTGAAGGATGCAGACTTCTTCCTGTACCACTGCTTGAAGGTGTCCTCCAGAAACTGGCAGTAGGACTGGGAGTTGAGCTTGACTCCATCCTCTGTTGACTATTTTGAATAAAACACTTGATTGTTCGATGATCATGCTTCAGAAGCTTGACAATTTTAAGAGTGCTGCATCCCTCTTCAAGATATCTCACTATTTTTGACTTTACTGAGCCTGTCAAGTCCTTCTTTTGACCCATTTTGCCAAAGGAAAGGAAGTTGCCTAATAATTATGCACACCTGATATAGGGTGTTGATGTCATTACACCACACCCCTTCTCATTACAGAGATGCACATCACCACATGCTTAATTGGTAGTAGGCTTTCGAGCCTATACAGCTTGGAGTAAGACAACATGCATAAAGAGGATGATGTGGTCAAAATACTCATTTGCCTAATAATTCTGCCCTCCCTGTAGTATGTTTACATTGTATTTATTAATATTTATTAATTGTATTTATTAATTATACCTGTAATACTATAGCTATAGTCTGTGATTTTATGTACGTGTTTGCAATTTTAATAGTCAATAATTATCTAAAGTTTTGGTAATAAAATTAAAGTTTTATAACATATAAAACGTAGACATCAACAAGTACTTTATAGTTATTTTTTTAACAATTTGTACATTAAAATTCGTTTTGAACATTATATTTACATTTTAGGTACTTCATACTTTATAATTTGCTGCAGTTTGTATCAGCAGTTTTACTCAAAAGGTCGAATTGTTAAATATATTTGTTGAAAATCAGTAACAGGGAATATTCGCATGTGACGTTACCTTTCTGTGTTGCAGACCCTCTGGGAGGAGTGGGTGGACTTCTGGACACTGACAGCTGATCGGTGTCCCTCTGTTCATCTTTCCTACTACACAAATAAACTCCTGTATAAAGCGAGCGAGTGTGATACAATGCCCACTTTGAACCCGGGCAATGGTTTGTCTGAAACACGGGATCAAATGTCAGTAAAGATGATCTTGGCTGCTGTAATCTGACATGCATACGTTTTAATATGTGCTGCACACAATTCGTCGTCCTTCCAATTCTCAATACCAAAGAATACATGATGAGTACAACAAATGACTTGCTCTAAATAAACGATATAACGTGCATAACCTCAAAGAACGTGTTTTAATGACTTTCGCATGTCTTATCGTTTAACCAACTGATATTGAACTAGATGTCATTATTTGATGGCTTCACGCTATTTAGTTTTTTTCATAATAAAAGCCTCAAATCACGCAGAGAGTCCACGAGTTTAAAGGGATAACGTTGGTTCATCAAATCACAATCAAGCCTTTCAGGATATGACTGCAGATAGAACATTATATAATATATATAATTTAGAACTTTTAAAATTTAGCAAATGACTCACTAAACATTATTCACTTATATTTGTCTTTTTTTTTCTCACAGATTTGAAAGCTATGGGCAAACATTGACGCACATAAGCTTTAAACAATATGTTTTGTTGATTGAAATAAAAATTATATTAAAAAATATATATATATATATTTTTTTATATTAAAAAAAAAAAAAAATATATATATAT
>CAIGQQ010037704.1:3008867-3026611 GCA_903798035.1 Danio albolineatus
TATATATATATATATATATATATATATATATATATATATATAATATGTAGCTGTCATCATGGCAAAGATAAAATAAATTAGTTATTAGAAATAAGTTAGTACAAGTATTATGTTTATAAATGTGTTGACAAACAATAACAATAATTTAAGATTTAATAAATCGGGAGGGCTAATAATTCAGACTTCAAATAAATCCCCAATTCAGAAAGTGATTTCCAAATTTACTTTGAATTGTATTTTAAATGACATTTATTTGCTTTATTTTTATTCAAGCAAATTTTGAAAGTTGATTTTATACCAGACTGAGTTGTGCCAAACTGTTTACTGTTTTTTTGAGTTAGTATTGTGCTTTGGGCTTCTTTTGACCAAAATCTACAATATTACGAATAATCTAGAGCTGTCTAATTAATTGGAATCCAGTGCCTTTCCTTAAATTAGGGGTACTATAATTAGTTTGGTAGGGTCTCCTCCTTTTGCAACCAAAACAGCGTGGGAATGACAGCGACAGAATGTGCAGATGTCCTGCGGAGTGGCCAGATAGATTTTGAGCTATTTTTCTTGCAGAATAGTGGCCAGGTCACTGCATGATGCTGGTGGAGGAAAACGTTTCTTGATTCGCTCCTCCAAAACACTTCAAAGTCGTTCAATAATATTTAAGTCTGGTGACTGTGCAGGCCACGGGAGATGATCAACTTCACTTTCAAGTTCATCAAACCACTCTGTCACCAGACTTGCTGTGTGTCTTGGTGCTTTATTGTCCTGATTCACAGTGCCGCCTTCAGGATACAATGTTTGAACCATTGGGTGCACATGGTCTTCCAGAATGGCCCTTGGCAGTGACGTGCCCGTCTAGCACAAGTATTGGGCCTAGGGAATGCCATGATATTGCAGCCTAAATCATCACCGATCCACCCCAATGCTTCACTCTGGGCATGCAACTGTCTGGATACTGTACACACCTTAACTCTCCTGTATGTGGGAAAGACAGTGAAGGTGGACTCATCTGAGAACAATACATGCTTCACATTGTCGACAGCCCAAGATTTTCGCTGCTGACCATTGAAACCGACATTGGACATTGGAAAGAGTGAACAAAGTTTTGGCTTATAGCAGCCCAGCCCTGTATATTGAGCCTGTGGAGCCCCTGACCAACAGTTTTGAAGGAAACAAGAGTGTTTAGGTGCACATTTGATTATGCAGTGAGTTGGGCAGCTGTGATTTTAAGTTTTTTGGATACAATCTGGGTTAGCACCAAGGCATCCCTTTCAGACAGCTTCCTCTTACATACACAGGTATTCCTGTTGGATGTGGTTCGTCCTACTTGGTGGTATGCTGACACTACCCTGAATACCATGGCTGTTGATACATCACAAAGATGCTGTCTTAGTCTAAGGTGCACCACGAGATACGTACCAACAATTTGTCCTCTTTTGAACTCTGATATGTCACTCATAATGTTGTGTGCATTACAATTGTAAGGTCCAGCGAGTTAGTCCAACAGCAGTGTCTACTGGTGGATGAAGGTTCACTGCCTGTTCGGTCTGTCCAGTGCACAATGTTAACTTACTTCAAATATCTGACTCCAATTTTAGTATGAGGTGGTTTAGAATATTAATACGTTTATCCTCGTTTTATCTGACTCCAATTATAAAACATTGATAAGCTTTTTTTATTTCCTTTTAATATTACTTTAGACTATGATTGAATATTCTCTTTGATTCGTTATTGTTTATTATTCTCGTTCATTCGGATTCCTATAACATCCTGAGTCTTGTACCGGCCGAGTGTACAATCTCTTAAACACAAGCATGTCAGTCTTGGCCACTAAACAGAGGCGATTAACCACAATTCTAAAAAGACAGAACCCTACTTACTCAGATTAGAATATTTTTTGTTTGGTCCCCATAGATCTGCTATCTACTAAATCAAAGTTTAGAGATGAAGAACTATCCCCTTAGATAGCCTTATACAGTCTAAGGCCCCGTTTACACTAGTGCGTTTTCGTTTTAAAACGCATACGTTTTGCTACGGTTATGCCATCCGTCCACACTACGCCGGAGTTTTCGAGGTGCGAAAACGGAGCGTTTTGAAAACGCTGGAGACAGCGTTTCTATTCTAAAACGCTGCTGTTGTGTTTCAGTGTGGATGGAGGGAAACGGATATCTTTGAAAACAGAGGCGTGGCTGCTGAGATCCGATACGTGATTGGGGCTTTGGGTCATTGTGTATCCTTTCCTTATTCGTCAAGCGCACATGGCTATGACGTCACCGGCAGACGGCAGACGAGTCTTCACTGTAAACACGGCATTTTCGATAGCAATGGATTTTTTATATTCATTTGTTACTTTAAGTAACAACTCGACCTCGTGGTCTGTCCTCAAAAAGACCTCTCTTGCTTTCTTTGCCATCGCGTTCATCGTTCCTCCAGCGTTTGTTGACTAGCAATAACCAAACGCCGAGCGAGACACGTGCTTCCTGTTTATACTTAACCGCGCACGCTCAGAGTGCGCGAATGGTGCGCGAATGGTCACGTTATATACGTTTCTGGTGGAGGGAGATCTGTTGAGATCCGCTAGTGTGGACGCAGATCATTTTCATGCTAAAACGCCGTTTTTAAACTAAAACGCACTAGTGTAAACGGGGCCTAAGTATACTTGAATAATGCCAATGTGTTAGTCGGATCTCTAAGAACATCGTATCACCACGCTGCTCTGTCTATCGTGTTTTAGTCCACTACTAACCTGTACTTGTGGTGTTATGGACTTAACGTAATCTACTAGAGATAATAACACGAAATCAGTTTGAATAATTCCAAACATAACATGTATTAGTCAGGTAAATGTGTATTATGCCAATTCATTCAATCCATAAACGATCAATACAAAACATCAAATTCTCAAAGATAATCCATAATCAAAAGATGCATACCTGACTTCAAATAGTATGGAGCATGAGAGCTCCACACTACGGGCTACTCTTGTTACAGAAGCGCGCCGAACAGTTTGAAACTCTCCCTTAAGTAGTCAAACTAAGAAGTAGAAGTGTGTGTGCTGAATAACAAAGGCATTCAGTAAGAGTTTCTGCCTATACGGCATTTGAATAGGAACCCCCAGGTAAAGGCACACCCTTAGCAGTGGTGCAAAAGATACCTGAAGTTATATATCTATATTATTTTGATTATGTCTATTTCTAAGGGAATGAGACCAATGTACCAGTCGCACTGAGACATTTGAACTGATATCAAACATGATAAAGTCACTTGCATTGATATAGAACATTCATACTTTGAAACGACCATTTTGTGTGAGTTAAGTGAAGAGAGGGTAAATGAACAGAGGGGTTTTTCGGGAGATACTTCAAATGTAAATGAAGGGAAGGAGGGGAGTGGACATTCCCGAATTCCCACCTGGTGAGGTGTAGAGCCGATTTGTCTCCGTGCTTCCAGCTTATGTTTGAATTGTCAAAGACATCAAAGTATTTGAGAACTCAAGTCTTACACAATATTGTTAGCAAAACTGTGCTATTGCTCTGCGAATTAAACCTTCACACTCTGCCCTTACTGGTGGAATGTGCAATCAATGTAAGTTGGACACCCAGCACTAAGTTGGCCAGTGTTTCAGTTTCATTGTTTAACCCCATGTACCTTGTATAACCAATGTAATCTGTATCACTCAACATCTTTTTAATACAACATGCAAAATGAACCACAAATACTTAAAACAAAATAAAGGTCCAAAGCAGTCCACAAGTTTGTTTCACTTTATTTAAAATATTCAGTCAGCGTCATTCAAATATATCAACTAAATACTTAATCAAACAATAGGTTTCTCAAATCGTAATTGTGGTAGGGAAATATTCTGATATGTGCTTGTCTTTCAGTTGATACCAATTTACTGTGTATATAAAGTTGCTCGGAACACTCATATTTTACTGTATGCATAGACATGACCATAACTGACCTTAATGTTGCACATTAAGAGAACAAGTCTTGTGAAAGATGCTAGTCAGAGACGTCTAACCCGGCAAGTCACAGTAAAATCACCCAGAGAATTTTAAACTAGTTTATCCGTTGGTTCAAGTAATAGACCTTATGGTTGTGTTTTAAAGGTCTTGATCTATGTTTCTTGCAAAGTAAAAACGTCATGTACCTACTCAGGACATTACAGATTGTATTGAAAAATAATCTGAGCATTACAATCATCAAATCAGAGGAAACAAAAACATGTTCATATTCCACTGAATGAAAAATGTACATCAGTTTATATTCAGTTTCAGTCCAGAATCTGAAGAAATGTTGTAGTCTTCAAGAGCTTCACAGTATCTGATACCTTCAGAACATGAATCGGTGTCAAGATATTCCCCGACAAATACTAAAAATTGACAAAAAAATGTCACAATGTCAAACCTCTTTCAGTTCTTTGAGGCCATTTCCACAAGATGTCAGTCACGAGAGGTGGAGGGAATGATTGAACAGCCTGTAACGAAACAAACATGTTATTCAAATTCACATCGAAAACAGATCCATGGTGGACATTCAGAGACACAATACCCTTCAAAAGCTTTATTGACTGTTAAAATTGTCTCCTTACCAAGGCTGCCCTTATTTAATCAGAACTACAGCTGCTAGTGGCTTTTGAATGCTAACACGTTTTAACGCTTTGTTAGCATGTTTAAGCATAATGCTAGAATGCAGTACTTTTAACATGCTGTTATCACATTCTAGCACCTTTCTGTTTATGAAGTTGCTAGCATTTGACAAATAACAATTAAATACAAACGCTACAGTTCTTTATTTTCACTTTCAGTCAATAGAATGCATTATTGTTGAAAAGCGTATCCCGAATGTCTAAGAAGTTAATTACCAGTTTACTGTATTTTGTGATTCACCTGGCAACTCATCTGTTTTTTATTCCATAATATACAAGACAAACCATGACAACATATAGTTTTACAAAAAAAAAAAAATTTAAATAAATAAAAGTCACTTTGTTTCAACTTTTCAACATCTAAAGTTGTCAAAATCTCATAATTGAATTTAAAAAATGCAAATAAACAGAAAGCATAAATCACAAAATACAGAAAAATGTTTATCAACACCTATTTTATGAATGTAAACTTTTAAATAAAGTAAATGAATCAAATAAGTGGGTTAAACAATGTTATATAAAGTATCATTATCATTTATCAGTTATATTGTTACTTCACAATTTACCGCACCAACTATAAAGAGGCTTTTCTATTATTTTATAATGATTAAAGCTCATCTTGTGTGTCACTCATGGAATGGCATTTCAAACTAATTAATACAAAACATTTACAGTATAACATGAATATGTAGAACATTCATAAGGGTAAAAAGGTTGAAACTAACCTTTGTGCCTTCCACTTCCGATGACATTTTGTCTACGTGTAATAAGAAAGTGGAAATTCACCCATATTGCAAATTCATGAATTAATTCTTCAATAGCATATCTTTTACTTTGCTTAAAAAGATGCAATTCTAAAACACAAATGTCATGACAATGAACACACAGACAGAAACACTGACAACCCAACTGAATTAGAGCGGTGACTATTTAAAAATAATTACAGTTGGCATACTAGAGAGAATAGGGCTTTTCACACTAAACGCCAGGTAAAGACAATTCTGGGTTTCACATTTCACAATGACCATAATTTACTCAAAGTTAAAAGTACCACAGATCCAATATATCAATTTTTTCTAGATTGTAGATCTCCAGATTTTTGGAAAAATTCCCCAGAATACAGAATTATCCCTAGAATGCAAAGCTTGATATTGACCACATATGGAATGGGCTGATATTAAAGAGCTCTCCCTCTCACACACACAAAAATATTACAAAACAAAATAATTTTAACAAAGTAAGTAGATACCTGTTAACAGTATTTTTTTTTTATGTGGTAAGAAGATTTACTTTAGAAGGAGGGAAATATCTTTAAGCTACCAGAGTAACCCAGTTTATTCAGTTTTGTGTGAATTAGTCAACCTCTGTGTAAGTTTTACAAACTTAATTGGCTTTCTTTCCCTCACAGGAAGAGCTGAGTGATCACACAATAGATAAACATTCATCAAACACTAATCTGAGCTCTTTACACGTGTCTGTTGCCTCATTACAAACACAAATGGCAAATTTCACAATATGCACATTAAACTAACATAAGATACCTCATGATTTCTGAGGTGGCACTGAAGTTGTTATCCATATATCCTGCATTTTGCATTCTGAAGAGCTGTGAACACTCTGTGGTCAATTTTGACTGCCTGCTTCACAAAACGACACCTTTACTTATTTCTGCCTCTTCTATTTTCATAGTACCACATGCACAGTATGTTTAAAACATGCTCAGATAAACTTATCTGAGAAAATATTGTTTTAACGTCACTAGAAAACATTGTGGCCAATCAAATGAGGCATGCATATTAACGAAACGTCAGAGTTTTCTGACTAATCTGTTTTTTTCACTGGGAATTTATACCCACATGATTTTCATGACACAACATTTGTAAGGAGAAATTAATGGTGTTTGAGGCTCATGGCATGTAATTCCCATGTACTCTCAGATATGCCTAGGTTGGACAATCCAGATTTTAATTATACTGTATGGCACCTTTAACAAACAATACTGGCTATTCATAAACTCATATTTTAGGTTGTCCTTTCTTTCAGAAGCAACAGCCCTTACAACTCAATTTCTTTCAGAAATGTTAGTTGTAATTTTTGTTCTTGCTACAATGAAGAGTTTTAGTTTTATTCCTTTAAAGAGCCCATATTATGGATTTTTGAAAATGACCTTCCAAGTGCAAAGTGTTTAAAACGATTGATTCATCTATAAAAGAGTCGACTCATTGTTGTTTAAATGAATCATTATTAGAACGAGTCTTTAGCCGTTTTGGCTTGACGTCAACGCGAAACATACTAGTTGCGCGCGCAGACCCGGGAACATTGAACTGCCCGGCCCCGCCCACAGACAGGAAGAAAAAGTGGAAGGCAACAAGCACTGTATTGCAGTAAGTGTTGTAGTGTAACCAGCGGGACAGCAGTGATGTGTGATCTGAGTAATATCTAAGTAAATCTTTATTCTGTTTGATGGCAGTATAAAGATTTAGAGAGAGGTTATTGACAGCTTTTGTAGTATTGGTTTTCGCGTTTTGCTCTTTGTAGACGGTCCCTAAGGGCCGGTCTCTTTGCTGCCTGTGCATGGAGTTTAATATAATGTGTCCAGCGCGTAGGAAAGCTAATTTTTAGAAAAAATAATATTGTAGGTGATTGTATACATTGCGACGGTTGAAAAGAGGTGCTATTTGTGTAGGAACAATGTTTCGGTCATGAGTTATTGATCCGGAAAACACGAATCTGCATATCTGTTTCTAACTTTACTGAACTCATCGGCATTCCGGTTAAATCATGTCCCGTAGACGCTGTGCTCTGAAGTGCGAGGGAAAAGCTGTGTTATTTTCCCTACCTGGAAACCTCTTTTCCCTACATGGAAACCTCTTTTCCCTACCTGGAGTGGTTGAGGTTTATTTTTGGTAAAATACCTGAGAATTATATCCCCAATATGGTGCTGTGTTCGCGTCATTTCTCTGAAGAGAGCTACATCAATCTATACGCTTACAACGCGGGATTTGCTGCACGGTTGTTGTTAAAGGATGGATCAATACCCAGTTTATTTGGACCAGCGTGTTCTTCCAGTCTTGTCCTCTGTAACAAAGTAAATATGGATGTAGTTGTCTGTATTGTGTTTGCTCCGTGCAGCATGTAGCGGTAGCCATTTATCTTACTGCCGAATTAAACTATTTGTTGGCTTACAATAGGCTATGAAGTGTTAATTATTACTGAATGTTTGTTATGATGAAGAATATAGCAATACGCTGTTGTACAACTGCAGTGATGTTTTTCAATATGTTCTGGCATTGGGCTGCTGACACATAAAGGACGTGACGTGGTGACGTGACGTGGTAGTGTCACGTAAAGGAGGTGCTTGGGGAAAAAGACTTGCTCAGACGATTCATATGGGAGTCGGTTGGAAAATGAGGTAAAAATAAATAGATATTATAAGACATCGAAAGTGTTTTTTAACCTTGCATACATATCATCCTGTTGTTTGGGACTTCAAAAAGTGAAATTTAACCGTTTTCAACCCAACATATGGGCTCTTTAAATATTGAACAATGTACACTACATGATTTAAAAAAAAAAAAAAACTACACTGTTCCCTTAAACTACTGTAGGTAGTTTCTTCTCAATTACTGTTAAAAAATACTTTACCCAGGCTAAAAGTAGTTTAGAACACCGAAAACCCAGGATTATCTAAGCTAAAGCTAAGTGTAGTGTGAAACGCCCTGTTCTCATGCATTTGGGATTTTATAATGCTCCATTGACATCACATCTGATATTCACCGCAGGCTACTGGAACACACAATGAAAAGTATTATCATTACTTAATTCATAATTTGTAACAGTTTATTGTTCTTTGACAAAGCATAAACTCTGGTCGTATTCAAGACTGAGCTGTTGATCAAGTAAGTCTTCTACAAAAACTTGAACACAGTTAACATACAAAGTTTGTGTGCTACTAAAATGTAGCAAATGTTAACTTACTCTCATCCATCATTTTGTCCCACAACAGCAACTGAAAGAGTTTACAGTATTCAGAACTTACTCATGTAAACGTCAAATTATTGAATTTAATTATGGTGTAAATTGTATGATTTTTAACATGCAGTTAGTAATTATACACTCCAAAAAGGCAATTAGTTACTTTACCCCAAATATTAAGTAAACCCGTTGCCTTAAAAGCGACAAGTTGACTTAAAAAAGTGAGTAAATCTGTAACATTGAGTTTTTAAGTTGACCTTACTTCTATAATTTTTTATAATTATTCACATAGTTCATTTACTTATTTTTACTCACTTTTTTAAAGTAAAGTTAAGTAATCATTTAAAAAGCAACAGGTTTACACACTTTTTTAAAAAGTAAACTAATCCTTTTTACAGTGAAATATCAGGGAGGGTAAGGGCTTAGTGTCATTCAATCTCTTATTATATGTATAATTTTGTGATTAAATCTATATACAAGAAATTAGTCTTGGATTTGATACTGTACTTAAATGTACTTTTGCTCACTTTAAGTTGATAAAGAAGACATGCATCCAAATCTTTAAACTGTGGATAGAAAGAGCTGAAAGTCACAATTATATCCAATGTTTTAAATAAAATCACTTAACAAATAAAAAGACAACATTTGGTGGCAAAATGGCATGCACTAACAGTCCTAATTCACATTTTTATATGCAAATGACCACACGTTCATGTAGTTCCGCAATCCTAAATAAGTAACCTTAAAAAAGGCAACACGCCAAAATGATAAAGCGCTTTTGTCCCATGTCACTTCCTTTGTTAGCGGATCCATGTCCTCCTTTACATCTGCAGGTTGTTTACGATTAATTTGTCTTTAAAATGTCCATGTTATTATCATGCTGGTGTATATCTCCGGTCCACATTTTCATATTTCATTGAAGCCCGTTCGTACTGATCCAGGATTGCACTATTTTCAAGAAGTCTACATGATGGAGACGATGCATGATGGGAGATGAGAAAAGAAACACACAGCATTGCACATTACACACAGTGTGATACACAGAAAATCATCTGCAAAGCGCACGAACACACACACACACGCACGCACACACACACGCAAAGAAAATACTCATAAATTGTTTAAATATATAAAACACATTAAATTGTATTACAGTAAAAACATTTAAAATTTATTTAATTGTTTTACAGCTGGGCGCCACGGTGGCGCGTGAGTAGCACGTTCGCCTCACAGCAAGAAGGTCGCTGGTTCGATCCCCGGTTGGGGCAGGTCCCGGTTGGGCCAGTTGGCATTTCTGTGTGGAGTTTGCATGTTCTCCCCGTGGTTGCGTGGGTTTCCTCCGGGTGCTCCGGTTTCCCCCACAGTCCAAAGACATGCGGTACAGGTGAATTGGGTAAGCTAAATTGTCCATAGTGTATGTGTGTGAATGAGAATGTATGAATGTGTTTCCCAGAGATGGGTTGTGGCTGGAAGGGCATCCGCTGCGTAAAACAAATGCCGCATAAGTTGGCGGTTCATTCCGCTGTGGCGACCCCGGATTAATAAAGGGACTAAGCCGAAAAGAAAATGAATGAATGAATGAATGTTTTACAGCTTACACGCTTTTGTTTCTCTTATTAAAATCAATAAAATCCTAAATGAATATTCAAATCGATATCTAGCGAATGAGGTTTCGTTAAGGGTGCAGTATGTAAGTTTGACACCTAATGGTTGAACTATGTCTAACATTCCTGGATCAAAACAAATGCAAGTGCAGGTTGTCAGATTGACTACCTGTCTAAAGGCTGATTTAAATCGCGTTCTAAATAAAAGCAACGACACATAATAGAAGGAATATTTATCATATTAAAAGGAGTTTTTGTTCTAACTAAAACCTCGAATTGATATATTAGAAACGGCTTCTATTTCTTGCAGCTGAATAACAGAAAACTGACAATGATCATCTCAGGTACACTGCATGGGGTTTATTCAGTGTTAAATGCTAATAATGTGAGTTTGGATGCCATTTTACCTGACATTTATTGCCTTATACTGAAAGCAGATAGTTCACCTCAGATCTTGAATGTAAAATCAACCATTTGAAATTTAAATTGAATTGAACTAAGATTCAAAACCAACACATAGTGATCTAGTGTGTACATTTAATTGTGATAAAGAGGTTAAATATGCATTAATTAGATTATAAACCTTACAGTTTCATGAGTGGGTGCATATTCTGTGCTTCTGAATGGCTGTATTTAAATTTCTGTGCAAACAGCCAAATGGCTTATCACCACAAATCTCATCGTGTAGCATGTCCTTACAGGACATGGGTTATAATGTAACCTGCTTATCTAACATTTACGTACATAATATTTATATTAATTGCTACTTGATAACCTCATGTGGAACTCTGAATCTGTGTCTCATTTCGGAGTCTGCTATTGTCCACAGGAGGTCGCATTTCGGTCACGGACAGAAGCCTTTCTGACTAAATGAATGAAATACGTGGTTTTCCAACAAGGCAACCTGGGGTCCTGAAATTTAATTGTCTAAACTGGTATTGGACAGGTTAAAAGAACCAAAACAAATACAGTGTTCGGGCACGTAACAGACATTTTCAAAGGAGAATATCTGACTTCAGCATTGTTTTTCAGATCAACAAGAATGTTCACTTGGCATGTTTCTTAAATATCTGCAAAAAGTCAAAAACTAACATACAGCACCTTTAATAAATGAAATTGTAATGTAAATTGTAAACCTAAAAAAACACTATAGTTTAACTGAAATTTTAACATTTCTCTTTTTGGCATTTTTTTAAACCTCAGTTATTTTGCTGGTTTGTTTTTATTGGTACTTGTTTTCGTTTTTGATTTAAATTTGAGCAAGAATTGAATGAAAATGGAGAAATCAACTCAACTAAAGTAACAAGTTTATATTAATATTTTAAAACTATTAAATAATTCAAACTGCATAGAAATATAAAAAATTTGTAAAGGTACACATAAACAGCTTACTGGTGTTGATATAGAAATAAATAAATAAATAAAACATCTACATAATAATAATACACAAACAAAAGTACTAACACTTAAAAATGTTAAATAGAAATTTAACATTTGCACACACACAAACACACACACGCACACGCACACGCACACACACACACACACACACGCACACACACGGCATGTTTTATGTTCCACTGAGGACATACAAATCAAAGTAAATAATAACATCCTGAATAATGACATACTTCACATATCCACTCATATAAATAATAATTAAACAATTTCCTCTCACTCTTTAAATGATAAAAATATACACAAGACAAACATATGCAAAGTGTTGTTCTTTGAAAACCACACATTCTAAACATCCTGTCAGAAGTCGTTTAATGTCTATTTTAATATCCCGAGTAAAATAAATAAATAAAATCAACAAACCTGTTCCATGCACATCAGAATGTGATACAGTAACATACAAAACAAATGAAATGACAAGCAACATATAAAATGACCTCATTAATAAGCAAGATGGTCACTTTCTAATGATGACCATCTCAATGGCAACGATGAGGGGATTTTGACGAAACAAAAAATAAATAAATAACAAGAAAACACTGACTCACAGTGACTAGACTAGACAGACATTTACACAGATGAAATTGAGTGTGTTTAAAGTGTCTTACCTTCAGATTGTCTGTTACACTCTAGTTGTGTTGTACTCAGATTCATGTTTGTTTAGAGACCCAATGAGGCAGAACCTGGAATATCATCGCTTGTATGTTTAATATCATGTTATTTGTTGCAGAATGAATTATAATGCACACTTCATTTGTCTGCGCTCTGGTTCTCTTCAGTCCTCTCAAAGGAGCAGTACAATATCATTCAGTTTCTCTTTTTTTAATGCTTAAATAAGAAACACTTTGAGCTATTTTTAGAAGTTTTCAATGTCCTTTTCTTCTTGACATGCTGAATTGATTCATGCATGTGGCCAGGATTAAATCAGAAGCCTTTTTGATAATTTCAAATATATTCTGAATCTCTGAAACCTCTGAAAAAAAAAATATTAGTGTTATGTCTCATTTCAATCTTCATGCAGCATGAATGTGTCATTCAGGGGTGGTCGAGTTCAGTCCTGAAGAGTCACAGTCATGCAGAGTTTTGATCAAACCTAGATAAAAACTCAAATATGTGTTTGAGTTTATTTAACAGTATGTGTACTTAGCATGTACTTACCAAGTATTTATCTAAGAATATACTGGGTTATGGTGTAAACTATTGAATATGGTAACCATCTAATACCCAGTTTATGTAATAACTATTATGGGGTTTCCATTTTAACTTGAACTAAATCTTTTCAATGTTTGCAAACAATAGAAAATAACGGAGAGCAGTTGACTGTAGCATTGGTAACCTAGTAACCAACAGTAAACCAACAGTTTAACGTGTATCCTGTCACATTTGCCGTGCAAAAACAGTGCAAAGTTAAATGCTGTGTGTTCGTATGGCTGTGTGTGTGCGTGAACTTTGTAACGACATTGTGTGACTCATCGTTGCAGAATTAACTCCACAACAAATACATCAAATAATCATTGGGAAAGTTCTTACTGCAGTATTTCTCACAAACGTTACGTGAGATCTGCTTCCTTCATAGATGTCACTGTGCTGTTTATCTGACGCAGCCGAGCTTTCCATATGTTTTTGACTGGGGTATAAGAGGATCTTGCCTTGACCGTGACTCTCCAGGACTGAATTATGACATTCCTGATCTATTTGAACATTAAAGTGCCCTTATTATGCTATTTTAGATATTGCCTTTCATGCAGTGTGTAATGTAGCTGCTTATGAATGCAAAAGATCGGCAAAGATTCAAATATCAAAGATCAGGATAAATGAATTTAAAGTCTTTACAGATTGAATCCAAAATTTTAGTATGCACTTTTTCATGTTCACTATATAAAAATGTGTCATGCGTAGATACTTTGCACACATCCAAAGAGTTCAACCAGCAAGGATGATTTTTGTCCTCTCTCCTCTTAAAGGGATAGTACACCCAAAACTGACAAATTGCATCATTATTTACTCAGCCTACAGCTGTCACAAACATGTTAGAGTTTCCTTTCTTCTGAAGACATTTAGAAAAATGTTGGAAACAGAACCAGTAATATTCATATGCTTTTCCTATGGAAGTTAATAATTCTACCAGTTTCTAATACTCTTCACAATATCCTGTGTATCTTATGTTTAATAGAAAAAAAACCCCTTAAAGATAGGAACCACTTGCAGGATTATCCTAAGATTGAAAGTTTACTTCAGGGTGTCTATGGCTCAGTTTGATACTGGAGTCAAGCTGCTCAGCAATTATCTGCCGTAAGTCTTTATATTCCTTATTTCTGTATTCTGCACTTTGTCAAAAAAATACTCTAAGCTGCGTCCAACAGATTTTGGCTTTTGTTTCTATTGTGGCTCTGAATTATCAAAACATCTCTCAAAATGCTTAGGATGTGAAAAACTGAGAAAATCTCATTTTTCATAACAGGTGAAAGTTTTGGAGACATTGTTAACATGATTGAAATCAGATTCATTTTTTGATTAAGTTTTATTTATTTATTTTTTTTTAATATGCAAGCATTCCAGATGCTCATTTTTAAAATCACAATTAAGTTTATTGTCCTAAAAGAAAGAAGGAATTTTTAACTGCCTAACACGAGGCAGTAACTCCAGCTACAACTTCAGCATACGAACCATAACCATGTTTCTACAATTTGGCCAACGCAAGCCAGAGTATACAATAGCCACAGAGCTCCAGCAATGTTTCCACTGTTGAACCAGTGACCTTACAGCACTGCTCTAAAACCTGCCCTTAGCACACTTCTTTAGAACATGTATCATTATGTACCATCATATAATTTCACCAGCTATGGAAAAATTAATGACAACTACGGTAGATAAGCATGTTTGGTCAACAAACTTCTATATCAACATATGACAGTTGATTTTTTTGTCCTCCAAAGCCAAACTAGGAACGTTTGAAAAGCATAATAAGGGCATTTTAATATTTACTGTAAGTATGGTCTTTTAGCTGATAGTGGGCTGTAAACATGCAGCAGACAGCTTTTAAAGGGATAGCTCACCCAAAAAAGAAAAGTCTGTTATCTTTTACTCACTCCTCTTGTTTCGAGCCTGTTTGTGTTTCTTTCTTCTGCTGAGCACAAAAGAAGATACTTTGTTGAAACCAGTGGTGAGATTAATTGAATTGTGATTTAGTAAAAGATGTGATTCTCATTCACATGTTGTCAGGGAAATACAGCTCTGTGAAGAGGACACTCTTGTGTGGAATTTGCTAATACGCTACAAAGAAGAGCAAAGGTTTTTATTGATCTGTATTGTCTTTTACTGATTTGACCTGACTAATGAACACACAGCTATGGAATCATATCAAACAGTCGACTGAAGATATGAGGTGAGTTCAGAGCAATCATGTTATTCAATGTGGCATTTTCACATGCTTCCAGATCAGCATCAACAAAAGTGTTCACTGAGAAGTGATGCAAACAGCAGTCTAATTGCAGAATGATTCCCTTTAATTTAATAATTTCCTTTTGAGATTAAGCAGACTAAATTGTGTGATTTTTTTTTTGTCTGTAGCTTGTCAGTGAACTATGAATGGTTCTGGTTCAGTGGAGTTGAGTGTTTGTGTTCAGAAGTGCAGACAAAAATACTGAGTTATGATTTGTGGCTTTTATAATGCTATCGCTGTAGTCAAACTAAAAAAAACAACAACAAAAAACTACTGTATATAGTGCCTACATAAAATCATCATACCCTGTGAAAATCTATAACTTTTCTCACAGTACACCCTGCTTTTAAAAGACCTTATATAAATGTATACTGTATATATACACACAGTTGAAGTCAGAATTATCAGCCCCCCTTTGAATTTTTTTCCCCTTCTTTAAATATTTCCCAAATTATGTTTAACAAATTCTCACAGTATGTCTGATAATATTTTCCCTTCTGGAAAAAGTCTTATTTGTTTTATTTCGGCTAGAATAAAAGCAGTTTTTAATTTTTTAAAAACAATTTTAAGGTTAATTATTCAAATTATTAGCCCCTTTAAGCTAATTGTTTTTTTGATAGTCTACAGAACAAACCACTGTTATACAATATCTTGGCTAATTACCCTAACCTGCCTGGTTAACCAAATTAACATAGTTAAGCCTTTAAATGGCAAAGATCAAATAAATCAGTGATTAGAAATGAGTTATTAAAACTTTTATGTTTAGAAATGTCTTGAAAAAATCTCCTCTCAGTGAACAGATATTGGGGAAAAAATAAACAGGGGGGCTATTAATTCTGACTTCAACTGTATATGTATATATATTAATAGAACCAAAACAAAGACAGCTGCTCCAGCACGGAACGCACATTTTCAAAGCCGAATATCTGACTTTTGCATTGTTTTTCGGAAAAACAAGAATGCTCACTTAGCATGTTTCTTAAATATCTGCAAACATATTATGGTATTTTTATGCTTTGAGATTAAGCAGACTAAATTGTGTGATTTATTTATTTATTTATTTATTTTTTGTGTAGCTTGTCAGTGAACTGTGGCTCAGTTTTATATACACTGCTCCATCTGAAAGCAGGTGCTGGAGTTTTATAGCTGATCACAGAGCTGGTTTTACTGCCAAAATGCACATGAAAATAGTCTTTGATTAGTTGTGGAGCCCTACCCATAGTCACTGGCTTCCATAGTATATTAATGGATTTTGATGGCTACCATTTTCCACCATTTCTCAAAATATGTTAATTGGTGCTCAACAGAAGAGGGGAAACTCATAAAGTTATTCACCAGACCGAGTAAATTTTGATTTTGGGGTAAACTATCCCTTATTAAGCATTGTCTGAATCTCTAAACATTTTAAAAGCTTTAATCATCTATCTAGTTACATAAAAGAGAATATTAAAGCAAAAGAAAAGAGAGAATGAAACAAACAAAAGGAAAAATCAATGAGTAGCTGAGCAGAGGAGCTAGAGGGATGAAATAAAAGTGGGAGTAAAACTGTTCCAAAAGATGCACTGTAATGAACATTTCTCATCAAAACAACAACAATACAAAATAAACAAATAAATAAAATAAAAAAATCAATGTATACTAACCGCTGCACTGCTTTCTCATGTCTGGACAGTCTGTGGCTGGTGGTGGGCACTTCCTCCAGCTCGTCGTCCAGCTCACAGGCATCAGCGGCATCTTGGGAGTAGGTGTGTCTCATGACCAGAATGTTCCTGCGGTTGGTTTGGGGAGGAAGCGGCCGCATGGTTTGCGGTGGCAGGTCAGTCAAGATGGCCGCCGCTGCAGCCTCACGTGCGCTCAGGTTGGTGCGACTTCCCTTGTTGCTGGAGATCTGTGAGGAGCCGCAATGATGCTCGTGGACGCAGCGTGAAGATGCGCGCCTGAGTTTGTGGTAGCTCTCGAAATCCTCTGCCAGCTCGGCCAGGTCTGCAGATGTGGCAGCAGCGCTCCGTAGGGTACACAGCTCGTAATGGGGCGGCTCCTGAAACACCTCCTGGAACATGGTGGGGTCAAAGTCTTCTCGCCTAAGGATGTACTTTTTCCGTGGTTGCTTGATTTGAACAATCACCGATACGATTAGTAGGATCAGGACGATGCAGCATGTGACGCCGATAATGGTGCCATTGGTGTTGTTGAGGTTGTCGAGAATGTTTGCTTTCCGCTTTTCTGGAAAACATATACAGTAACAGGAAGGTGATGAATTGTTAATGCGGGTGTGTCGAGACAGGTTACCTTCTGTTCAAACTGTTGTATTGGAGAGATTACAAACAGGACGCAGAAGTAGTAGATCATTGTAATGGGAGAGCGCTGACGTTTATGTAGCACAGTGAGTGTATAACATCTGTGCTGGCTCTGGTTCAGTGCAGTTGAGTGTTTGTGTTCAGAGGTGCAGACAAAAATACTGAGTTATGATTTGTGGCTTTTATAATGCTATCGCTATAGTAAAGCTCACAAACAAACTGTATAATGCCTACATAAAATCATCATACCCTGTGAAAATCTATACCTTTTCTCACATCTATCTATCTATCTATCTATCTATCTATCTATCTATCTATCTATC
>CAIGQQ010037704.1:3029806-3043794 GCA_903798035.1 Danio albolineatus
ATGTATACTACTACTGACGCAGCTGCTTGTTGCTACTGCCACCGTTCAAGTCCCGCATCTGTCTCCTGCGCAGTAATCAACAGCGCACCTGAGTTGTAACTTATGTTGCCAGATTGAGGTAAAATATTTTACAAGATTTGAATATGGCGTCAATTGTGTGAGGTAATGAACTTTGGCAACATTCTGGCAACTTGCCAAAATGAACAAAAGTGCTTTTTTTTTAAACTGCATTGAGACGTACAAATTACGGGAATTCCCTGAGAGAAATAACAAACCGGGAGGGTGGCAGGAGATGGATGTGAAATATGGTAGACTCCCGGGAAAAACAGGAGTGTTGGCAGGTATGAATCTGTATAGACCATTTTGAAGGATGTAAGCAATAATAGTGTTAGAGAATGGTAGGAGAACACCGGCTTTACAGTATTAATTTTTTTAGTAATTTTAGTCAATTCATTCCAACAGGGTGGAACATTAAAGATGAATGTCCTCGTGATGGATTTTGTGCCCCCTTGGGATGGTACCACAAAGTGACATTCTTTAGCCAAGTACCTGGTCCTGCCAGGCACATAAGCCTGAAGTTTTAGGACTTGAATTTGATGCAAGCGCCAATTGGCAGCCACTGACAAATAAAGGTGTGACATGCACTCTTTTTGGTTCACTAAAGACCAGTCTCCCTGCTGAACTCCGAATTAGCAACACAGGCTTGATGGTGATATGTGGGAGACCAGCCAATATAGCATTGCAATAGTCCAGCCTGGACAGGACAAGGACTTAGATAAGCAGTTGGACAGAATGTTCCCAATGTTATATAGGGCAAATCTACAAGAATGGTCTGTTGCAGCAACATGGTTTGTAAATTTTAGGTGATCATCAAGAGCCACTCTTACATTCCTGACTGTCCTGGAAGAAGTATTTTCTGAGGTGTCCAGCTATATGGTGAAGTTTTGGATAAGCATTTGAATGACAGACCCCAAGTGAATCCATGCAAATAGAGAAAAGAAGTGGCCCAAGAACAGAGCCTTGAGGCACCCCAGTGACAAGAGGCTCAGATACTTCACCCTTCCAAGAAATCGTAAAAAACTTAACTGAGAGGTACAAGCGGAGCCACTGGAGTGCAGTTCCTGAGACGCCCATTAAGGGGTTGCCAATAGAGTATGGTGGTTCACTGTATCAAAAGGAGCAAATATATCCAGATATATGAGCATTAAGGATATGGATGCAGCTCTTGCGTATATCAGAGATTCCACAACTAAGAGCAGAGCAGTCTCAGTGCAGTCCCCTCTTTTAAACCAGACTAGTTTCATACTGAATTCAACAGACTGATTACATACAGAATTCAGTAGACACGTGAATTGTTCCTGTGCTTATAAAATAAGTAACTTAGAGAAAAAAACTAAACAGCAATTATTTCAAACTCCTAAAGATTTAATCAGATCGACACCAAATTTGGGCAGTCTAATCTAAAGGCCTTTGCTATGTTCAATTGCATGTCCATTTGTGACGCACGGATTGGGGTTATCCGGATTATCCACGGGTCGGGCAGGTCAGGTAATCAAAAAGTACATTCTGATTAATTGCTGGCGAGTCATGGGGGATTAGGTCAGTCAGTAATTATTCAAATATTAACAATTTTTTTATATAGTTTTAAATGCAGTTTTTTTTTATCAAGCAGACAAGTATTATGCTTTCTCATTTAAAAAAACAGCATTGCAGGGATAGACAAGAAAGTTCTATTCTGCTGGAATCAGGCCTGGATTTAGAATTCAAAGACCCCTGGGCACAATGTCTTGTAGGGCCCCCTACCTGGCTGTACCCCTATAGTTGAATTAAAAAATAAGATAATTTAAAAAAAAAAATTCTATAATGTATTGCCCACATTTTTTAAATAAATGATATACAGAACATTTATTTCTAGTCTACAAAGATTTACTTATTTTTAAAGCATGTAAAAAAAAATACTAACAAAAATAGTGAAAATTAATGGATTTTAATATACTTGCTCAAGTTCACTGAAGCAGACCTAATATATATATATGGGTATATATATGGGAATTTTTAACGTATAACTTCAAAAAATTTATAATGCATATAATTTGGATATAACATCTCTCCAATCCAGTTCCATGAATGTGAGTCTTCATAATACACACACTTATTAATGGTTCCTACTTGTCTTCCACGTGATGAAGAGTAGGCAAAATCTGATATGTAGTTGGGAAAAAAAAGAAGAACGTGTTCATCAGATGATGAATTCGAACCAGATTCATGATCGATCGCATAAAAACATATTGCTATGCACTTTATGAGCTACACCATTCACGCTACTATCAGTTGCGCTCTTAATTATGTTGTCTCTGTCAATCAAACAGTGATGGGCGGGAATCTCTTATTCTAACGAGGTGCGCTATTTGCACTTAGCCAAAATAGACACTACAAAATCAGCATTTTTTCCACCCTAGCAAGGGCCCCAGGTGTGCACGGGCCCCTCGGCCTGTGCCCATAATGCCCGTTGGTTAATCCGGCCCTGGCTGAAATGAAGGCAAAACATATACTTTGTGTCCTGCAATAATGGCAAAAGTGAATGTCTAGTGTCCATGGTGGCCTCACAATTTTCAATATTTATTCATAGTTGTAACAAGCATACACTGTCACTGAGCCCAGTGCGTCTCTTCATGGAGGTGACTTGTGACAGCAAATCATTCATTTATTTTAATAATGTAGGTTCACAAACAACTCAAAAGACAGTCATTTGAACACTATTATTATCACTTTATTTTGATGGACCCCTTTTGACCATTTAGTTGAACGCAAGTAATTTTGCAACTTCATGCCAACAATTTTAATTAGAGTATTAGTGTCAGGTCCTGTTCCATGTCTTCATCATGTGATCTTTCCCCATGTTTGCATTCTCCATGTGTGCTCGTGTTTGTCATGTGACCTTCTCCATGTGCTCCTTTGTTCTGTTTCCCGCCATTTCATCATGTTCATTATTTCCACCTGTATCTCACCCCTGTATGCAATCAGTTTAATCATCTTCAGTGTATTTATACAGCTGTGCTTTGTTTGTTTTGTTTATGTTTAACTTTGCAGTTAAAACAAACTTAGTCAACAAAATGTTAAAGGGACTATCAAAATAAAGTGATCCTGAAGGTATTTATGTTAAAGCAAATGTATATGTTAAATATACACTTGTATGCATTATTTACATGCGTTTCAGTATATAGATAGGCCCTAATTGGTCGAGCTCATCTCATATGACCATTATGCAACCGGTAGACAGCAGGTACGGATGTCAGCAAGATATGTGCATACCAAGTGAGCATAAATGGTCAATATAGGTTGTATAATGTGGACGTAGATTGTTTTTCTAAAGCTTTAGACGAGGAGTCTTTTCATTCTAATTCTGAAATGTCATTTCGAAATGAATATGCACAAGTGTAAAGTCAGCCTAAGGTCACTGGGTGGCAGTAAGTCTGGGTTTGAGGGCCCTTTCAATGCTGCTCACAGATTTAATTATTTTAGTAATTCCACCAGGACACACTAGTTCTAAAGAATCTGCATACTTCGCTATTAAAGAAAAAATGAGGCTGAGATATGCAAACACAAGCCACTCAGCATCTGTGAGGATATTAAAAAAGACAAATGATTTACCTTTGCAGTGATTCTCATCCCAAGGGTAGACGCAGTTCTGGACTCCGTTGCACACCAGTGTGTTGTTAATACACATGTTACTGTGGCAAAAGAAAGTGTCTGCCTCACAGGGAGCTGATGAGAGGGAAAAAAACGGATAATGTCACATTACACTTCATTTCTTCCTGTTAATAAGACACTGTCCATGATCTTACCCTATTAATCTCACAAATCACACTGGATGTCCATCTGACTGTGTCTGTGCATCAATACAGTTCACATTTAGAAACCCATTACTCAAACCAACCAAATCAAATTCTGTTGCCTTCTGCCGTGCATGAATTTTAATCCGACTCTTCAAATATGCATGAAAACATCCAAGTCTGTAGAAGCTGTGCAGATATTTTGTAATATTTTGATTAATATTATTCTGGTTTTACCCCAAGAAATAATTGAATTAAAAGTAATTAAATTGCTTATTCAAATAAGATCAGATAGTTTCTCCAAGACGTGGATGTGATGCTAATTAATGCAGACACAAACTCTGAGTGCTTACATATTTCAAAAGGCACCACTATCGTTCAAGATCAAAGATGATTATTCTAATACTTGTATCATAGATCATAAAATATATATGATGAAAGATGTTCAAACATCTTCATTTGAGCTGATAAATGAGTCAGCACCTCAGTAGAAATCCTAAAATGATAAATTTGAAAGTACACTCGTAACATTTGCAATATCAGGGTTCAATTAAAGCCAAGGTGACTTCAAAAAGAGGCGGGGCTTTGGTTTCAATCACCTCGCATACATTAAGTACCTGACACACCCACCAACGTGTGGCTATTTCCCACTAGACATGCCTATTTTGCAGTCTGCAGAGGACATTGATCACCTGATTTGTGCAAAAATAAAATCTAAAATAACAGAGCTTCAAGGGTGGCTGAATGTACCCTGTGGATTTATTAATGACTGTATTCGCGAGCTGTTCCCAGGTGAGAATAACAGTTTGAATTAGGATGAGTCATCATTGTGGAAATGCAGTCCTCACGACTCGTTCAGGTTCTGAGTCAGATCCACTTACGACCACAAGGTGGCGCTGCAGGCATGTGTTTCTCCTAAATAAATCACTGAAAGCACTTTATTTAAAGGTGTTTCAACCTGCAAAGACATTAATTTTCAAAGACCTTATTTTATGTTAGTTAATACGCTAGATAAACTGAACTACTGTACCAATTAGTTAAATATTTGGTAGCAATTAACACTAAGAGGCAATTAGTTAATTCATTAAGGGTAACACTACATTGTTGTCTCATTTGTTAACAGTAGTCAATATTGGTTAACATGAATTAACAATGAGCACACAAACAGACACGCACTCCCTTGGTAAATATAAGCAAAGAGGTCATTTGTTCCTGTAATTTGCATTGTTAATAATTATAATAAAAAAACCTCACTGAGCATTAAACAGTTTATAATAATAATAATAATAATAATAATCAGAATCAGAATCAGAATCAGTTTTATTGCCAAGTGTGCTTCACACACACAAGGAATTTGCTTTGGCTACAGAAGCTTCCAGTGTACATAAAGTGACATAGTGACAACACAGAATAAATATTATAAAAGACAATAGACATTAAACAGAGATGCAGTCCAACGATCTGGATGTTGAAATGTATGTACAGATTTGTTATAAATATACAGGTTATAAGGTGCTGTGTGCAAAAGAGTAAGTATTGCATTATATGTTGTTATAAGGTGCTGTGTACAAATGCGTAAGGAAAAGTATTGCATTGTATATTATTATTAGGTGCTGTGTACAAGTGCGTGTGAGAAAGTATTGCACATTTATTGCACAATAGGAGAAATATTAACTGTTCATGAGGTAGATGGCCTGAGGAAAGAAACTATTCCTGTGTCTGGCAGTTTTTGTGCTCAGTGTTCTGTAGCGCCGGCCAGACGGTAACAGTTCAAACAGGAAGTGTGCTGGGTGCGAGGCGTCCAGGGTGATTTTGCGAGCCCTTTTACTCACTGTGGAAGAGTACAGTTCTTGAAGTGTAGGAAGGGTAGTGCCAGTGATTCGTTCAGCAGTCCGGACTATTCGCTGTAGTCTACGGAGGTCAGATTTGGCTGCTGAGGCGAACCAGACGGTGATTGAAGTGCAGAGGATGGACTGGATGACAGCTGAGTAAAACTGCTCGAGCAGCTCCTGTGGCAGGTTGAACTTCCTCAGCTGACGGAGGAAGTACAGTCTCTGCTGGGCTTTCTTTACAATAGAGTCTATGTGAGTGTCCCACTTCAGATCCTGAGAGATGGTGGTGCCCAGGAACCTGAATGACTCCACTGCAGCCACAGTGCTGTCCATGATGGTGAGCGGGGGGAGTGCAGGGGGGTTTCTCCTGAAGTCCACTATCATCTCCACCGTTTTGAGCGTGTTCAGCTCCAGATTGTTGTAACTGCACCATAAAGCTAGCCGCTCCACCTCCTGTCTGTATGCAGACTCGTCACCGTTCCGGATGAGGCCGATAACAGTAGTGTCATCCGCAAACTTCAGGAGCTTGACGGAGGGGTCTTTTGCGGTGCAGTCGTTGGTGTACAGGGAGAAGAGCAGTGGGGAGAGAACACATCCTTGGGGGGCACCAGTACTGATGGTGCGGCTGTCAGACATGATTTTGCCCATTCTGACTAGCTGTTGTCTATCTGTCAGAAAGCTGGTGATCCACTGACAGACAGAGCTAGGAACAGAGAGCTGGGTCAGTTTGTGCTCGAACAGTGATGGGATGATGGTGTTAAAGGCAGAACTGAAGTCCACAAACAGAATCCTTGCATAGTTCCCTGGTTTGTCCAGATGTTGTAGGGTATAATGCAGTCCCATGTTGACTGCATCATCCACAGACCGGTTTGCTCTGTAGGCAAACTGCAGGGGGTCCAGCAGAGGTCCGGTGATGTCTTTCAGATATGCTAGAACCAGTCTTTCAAATGACTTCATGACCACAGATGTTAAGGCGACAGGTCTGTAGTCGTTGAGTCCGGTGATCTTTTGTTTCTTCTGGAAAGTAATAATAATGATAATAATAATAATAATAATAATAATAATAATAATAATTTTTTTTTTTTCTGTAATTGGTAACATTTCATAGACTGTAATGGTCTGTGTGTTCATATGCAGTAGGTTGTATGTATTTTTTACATTATTCTTTTTACAATAATTACATATGTTCAGTAATTTGATTTAGCATTGATCGGCAGCTATCACAAAAGCATGTTCATAAAAAGGTTAGTAGTTAACATTTATACATAATGTAACGCATCTGTTATGTGAGAAGCGCTTTTCAAGCAATATGCAAACAATCCACATGGCTTCACTTTTACTTTTGCTTGACTTACTTTTTCTATCATACACCACATCTACAATAAATATATAAAGGTAGCCTGATAAAGGTGACCCGTACATCATCCTACTGAACTGTACCATAACGCTCAGAGGAAACTTACACACAAGAGCCTGAGAATACTACTCATTTTAGAAGAAAATATCAGGATTTTTCAACACATTTCTAAACATAGTGTTCATGACTAATTTCTAATAAGTGAAATCTTTTACTTTTCCCATTATGTCAGTGCAAAATATATTACTTGATATTTTTCAAAATACTAGTATTCATCTTAAAATGCTTTGTAAAGGCTTAACTAATTTGTTGTAATTAGGCAAATCCTTGTATAACAAAGGTTTGTTGTGTTGACAGTTAAAAAAAGAAAACATTACTTAAGGGGCATAATAATATTGAACTTAAAATGTTTTATATAAAAACTGCTTTTATTCTAGCCGAAGTAAAATCATTGAGATCATTGAGGTTCAGGGCTGCACAGAGGACACTTTGCTCCTCCACAGTTCCAGCTCTGGCCATTCACGAGACTGACGCAGAGGTGCAGCTGCTTCTCTCCAGCTCAGAAAGAGCATTATGTGTTTTCTGCACACCCTCACGAGCCCCGGTAGCAAAAGCACAGGCTCATTCCCTCCACTGCATGATTCAGGATATCTGTCTGTCTCTTTAAAACACTGCACACTGATGCCCCAGTAAAGGCCACAATCAATCTGAGCGAGCAGAAGCTCTGCTGATGTACTGGAGTGGGCAAGGTTTTCTTTTCTTTTTACTTTTGGATGCTAACATACTACAAAGAACCAAGATATATATATATATACTGCAGATCATAAACTAAACAGAATCTTTTATGCACATTATTTCATTAACAGCATATATGTCTATGCTTTAGCTGTTGCGTGATAATGACCAATGGGAGATGTAGTATGTCCGAGTTCTATTCGTACTATATAGAACATACTTTTCTAATGGTAGTGTAGTAAATTCAAATTCAAATGTAGTACATACGCGAGTAGTAGGCAATTTCGTATGCAGTCTAACACTTGAGTGTTTCATCATTCAGGGTGAGTAGACTGGGGTCATTTTCACATGAACAGCGATGGGACTGATCCAGATACAGATGTTTGAGGCTACAGTAATGATGAGTGCACTACAAGCCAAACATTCAACCCCCATTTTATCACCCCATATCCACTTCCTCTCTCAGCACTTGCTCAAATTACCACTCAATCTTTATTGTTCCTCTTTTCCTCCAATACTTCATCCTGTTTTAGAAAAAAACAACAACAACAACAATTTGTCTTTTTCCCCTTACAGAAAGGTCCTGTCGTGAGGGCCACTGCTAGAGTTTCTGCATCCCCCTGGCTAATATCTCCTCTTGCCACATGTAGCAACAATTAATAATAATAAGCATTAGAGTTTTTGGAAATCCAATAAGAGAATATAGGGGAGTAAATTTTAACAGTTTAATAATTGAACTGTAATTATACATTTATGCAAAAATGCTGGGTTGTTTTAACTCAACGTTGGGCAAATTATATATATAATTATATATATAATATCCAATAAATGTTTTTTTTTATGCAACGGATGCCCTTTCAGCCACAATCTATTACTTGGAAGCATCTATACACTCTCACACTTATACACTACGGTCAGTTTAGTTTTATTCAGTTCACTTATAGCTCATGTCTTTGGACTGTGGAGGAAACCGGAGCACCCGGAGGAAACCCACGTGAACACAGGGAGAACATGCAAACTCCACACAGAAATGCTAACTGACCCAGCTCGAACCAGCGATCATCTTGCCATGAGGTGATAGTGCTAACCACTGAGCCACTGTGCCACCCTATACTGTATGGTAATGGTGTGGTAATTCTCTCTCTCTGAGTCTATGTGGTAGGTTTGTCATAGCCTTCCCACAGTCGCAAACACTGTGCCATACCCTGACACAAGATCATGTGCTTTAATGTTTAACAAGTCTCCAGATGGACACTTTTGTTTTCTGTTTATTTAATAATTAAAGTTGTTGAACGTTCGTCGGTTTCTGCTTCTTTCTTCCTTGAATGATTTTGAATTTGAGCTACTTCTACAGTAGCATCAAACACCTTTCCGGTGTAACCTCAAAAACTGACAAAGAAACTCGACACATGAAATTATAGAAACCCCATCGCCAACTAGTGCAGGGGTGCCGCTAAGGGGGGGAAGTTAGGATGATTCTAAGGGCCCATGCACTCTAGGGGCCCACAGAGATCTGCTTTATAATTAATACCAGTACTATAATGTAATATAAATTATGAATGTATCTCTAAATTACAAGTAAAACAATTTATGAGAAATAAAAAATAAAAATAGGGCTTATATCTGCCCCTCGTGTCTGTCACAACTGTAACTGTCAAATTGCACCCCCCTCCTTTCGCTGTATGGTTCAGTCCGTCAGTAGCGGGAAGAGAGTTGAGTGCAATCGTCAGGTAAACTGTCAAAGCCGCGATGACCTCTAGGTTAACAAATCGCATACGTATGCACTATTTTACGCCTTTTTTTAGTATAAATAGTGTAAGTAGTGCGTTCACACTGAAAACTCTAACAATAATGCACTTTATTTACCCGGAGGATGCACTCATTCAGCCGGTAAACAGAAGTGTGTAATGATGGACACTTCACACACTCAACGACCGCAGCTTTGAGCACGTAACAGAAGGGGCGGAGCTATCAGGCGCACATGTTGGATAACTTTAGTTATTTTAGATTGTGAGAGCAGTATTCTCCTGTGAGAGTGATTATAGCGCCTCCCGATGGTGAATGCGTTTACACTCATGCCAGGTAGGCTATTATTTGGTATTTTGGTCATTTATTTCATTAGCTGCATCCCAAATGACACACTATACACTAAATCAATAAGACACAAAATTATACTACAATGAGACCCATAAATAAGAAATGTTCTTTTGTTTAAACTGACCATTACTTAAATGGCAAAACCCTGGCCTTCTTGCCGGCAAAAAATAAAAATAAAAAATTATACAAGTTTTTATTAGCAGAGTGCAAAATCCAGCACACTGCAAACCAAATAAACACAACATAAATACATTTAAAAAGGTCTGTTGATTAACCTGACAGTAACTTAAATTCCAAGTGCCAAATGCCTGGCCTTCTTGCTTGCAAAATACTCAATCAAAGTGTATTGCTCATTGTATGAGACACCATTGCAGGATTGGTGTTTTGTGTGTTTAGAAATGTAAAATTTTCAGTGCATATTTGATTACTGTTCCTTTTTTTGTACTACAATAAATCGTCTGCTAGCTACAGTCATGGCCGTTCTCGAACTAAATACTGATAGGTAGTGGACAAAATCAATAATAAAATGCAGAGGTCAGTATAACTACATTGCAGACAAAGAGTTTGGATAGCTAGGTTGGTAGTAGGGGGCCCATCCTCGTATTTTTTCATGGGGCCCAAAATTGCTAGCGGCGCCCCTCAACTAGTGTTTCGGAAGTGTTATTACAGAGCAACACAGGCAAAGTAGAAATATAATTACTCAAAACGGTGTTGGGGAAGCGCCATGGGATACAATGATCAATCAATGCTGAAGTATAAATCAGGTTTAAATCTGCCCTTTTGTCATTACAACATTGACCTACCAGCATTAGTCGCATTGCATTGTAAATGCCATTCATAAATGTCTATTGTCCCTATTGTCAATTTTGATTTCAAGGTTGTGCATTTTTGTGCTTTTATTGGTTCCCTCCTTCCTTCGTTCACTCGTTCGTTCATTCATATTTTTGTTCCTTCTTTCCTTCCTTAGTTTGTTCAGTCCTTCCTTGAATTGTTCCTTCATTCGTTTGGTCCTTCCTTCTTTCCATCCATTCATTTGTTCGCTCATTCTTTCTTTCATATTTTTTTTCCTTCCTTCATTAGGTCCTTTGTTCATTTGTTCGTTCGTTTCTTCTTTCCTTCCTTAGTTTGTTCAGTCCTTCCTTGAATCCTTCCTTCATTTATTTGGTTCTTCGATCCATCCTTCCATTCCTTGTTCGGTCCTTCCTTTTATTTGGCCCTTCCTTCCATTTTTCATTCGTTCCATTTAGTGATTGTTTAAGGCTGTCATACAGTCGACATCCATCATTTTCAGTGACGTGCAGTCTATAAACAGTCTCTGGATCATTGCGTGTAAAGATTTTGGAAATCTTCTTGGACATTTTTAATGTTTCCAAAAGGTTTGCTGCATTCATAAAGTGCCCGTGTCTTGATGTTGTTCAGTATGATGCAATTTACTTTCTATGTGTAATTTAATTGGACAGGAATCACAGGAATGATGTGTCTACTTTAGACAATGACCATAGACAAGAAAGAAATAAAGTAGTGACTGCAGGTTGAAGGAAAGTAGTGGAGTAAAAGCACCGATACTGCACTAAAAATGTACTCAAATTTGTAATTTATAAAACTACTCAGTAAATTACAATTCCTGAGAAAAACTACTCAATTACAGTAGTCTGAGTATTTGTAATTAGTTACTTTACACCACTATTGGTCACCAACATAAGTTGATTACCAAACTTCTTCAGAACATTTTCTCTAAACTAATTTTTTATTTTTTTTTGGTTAATCAGCAGCATGACCATGTGGGTCCACCATCTCCTAACCTGTATAAACCAGTTTGCCAGTGTATTTGACAGGTTATGCATGATTTATAGCGTGTTTGTGGATGTGACCGACCTGTGTTTCTTTAATGGACACATGGATGAGCTGTTTTCATTTTCTCAGTCCTGTTCGGTTTAGCCTTCTGTCAGGTATGAACGTGCGGGTGAAAATGAGAGTGGAGGAGTGTGTTTTATTAGTGTGTGCTCATAAAACAGCGAATGAGTGCAGAGGTGTTAGAGATGTCGCTGCTTGTCACATTGTTTACAAACATGAACACATGGGTGTAAAACTCTTCCTGTAATGTGAGATTGGTTTCATAATACTTCACAAGAAATGCCTGTTTTGACGCAGGACCAAAAGGGGAAATCACACATATGGGCAAAAATTGATGTCCAGCGTTGGAAAAATGTTCATATTAATGTAAATTATTTTAAACATATAGTGTAAATGATTGCTTATTTATAAATGCACAAGAGAAGGCTTCAGGTTTGTTAAAAACCATATCATTATATTATAGTGCCTATAGAAAATCACCTTACCTAGTAAAAATCTATATATTTACTCGTATTACACACACTTTCACAAGACCTTCGCGATAAAGTTGTAGAAAGGCACAAGTTAGGAGAAGGCTGATCAATCTTATACTAGTGTATTTTGATCGTGTGAGCTGTTACTTTTGCCTTGTTTCTAGTCCAAACATCTACAAATTCTTAAATCACGACACATTTTATAGACAAGTACAATATTGGGTAACACTTTATAATAACTACACACTATGAACCATTTATTAAGCATTAGCAAATAGTGATTTCATCATCTGTTAAGCATTAACTTTACATTAATAAATGTTCATAAGCAGTTCATAACTGAAGCAACAAATGCTCTATTCTTGACTTATAAGCACATTTATAATGTGCTTAATGATTGTACTTTCATACTTTGTTAATGATAAATTTTTCATTGCTAAATTAGGTATTGCATAATTTACAAACCAGTTATTTAAGCATAGTTGGTGGTTTTTAAAGATCATTCAGAATAAGTATGTAAATGATTAATAAACTATTCAAATCACCTGATCTCTTGAGAACTATTTATGCTTTATAAATCCATTATAAATGACAATTAAAGGCTCAGTTAAATTCTAAACAGGAAAAAAGAACATAAACGATGTTACTCATTTCTCGTCGTTTGAACCTGAACATTTGACACTTCTGTTATTCGGCAGTGCTTAAACTTTACAATTATTTTACTTTTTAGATAAGATTACAAAGATTTATTTTTAATTTGATACCAAGACTTAAATTTATAAGTCATTTATAAGGGATTTATAAAGCATTAATAGTCCTCACTTTAGGTCAGGTCAGGAAACTGGATAAAGTTGAGTTAATAAAGCATTACAAACCATTACTATATGCCTGAATAATAGGATATATAAATGTTGATGTGAATAGTTTATTGATCATTTACATACTTATTCGGAATGATCTTTAAAAAACACCAACTATGCTTAAATAACTGGTTTGTAAATTATGCGATAGTTAATTTAGTAATGAAAAACGAATCATTAACAAATTATGAAAGTAGAATTATTAAGCACATTATAAATGTGCTCATAAGTCAATAATACAGCATTTGTAGCTTCAGTTATGAACTGCTTACTAACATTTATTAATGTAGTGTTAACGCTTAACAGATAATGAATTCACTAGATCATAATGCTTAATAAAGGATTTATAATGTGTAGTTATTATAAAGTGTTACCAAATATTGTTTTGCTTTCAGAAACACTCAAAATTAAATGTTTTCCATATTATCTGTCTGTCTGTCTGTCTGTCTGTCTGTCTGTCTGTCTGTCTGTCTGTCTGTCTGTCTGTCTGTCTATCTATCTATCTATCTATCTATCTATCTATCTATCTATCTATCTATCTATCTATCTATCTATCTATCTATCTATCTATCTATCTATCTGTGACGTGCAGTGAGGTTTATGGCTGGTGAGGCACGACTCTTTCAGGGTCATATTCACATAAAGTATATGCACCCAGTATATTTGCCAACTACAGATTGTTTCATTTATCATATCAGCATTCTTTCTATACACATAGCAGGTACATATTGGGCCAAGGAAGAATGTAAAAAATGTATAGTGATTTAAAATGCCTCCCAAATACACAAAGGTGGACGCTGCAGACTAACAAGCAATACAGCATCACGGCGGATGCATGCACACTCTCTCACTCACGTGCACACACACAAATCTATATCTATCTTTATCTATCTAAAAAAATGTAAATTATCTGCCAGTGGTGTAAGTAAAATAATGTAAATTTTTGT
>CAIGQQ010037704.1:3048794-3069552 GCA_903798035.1 Danio albolineatus
AATAACATTTAACACTCCATTTTTTACACTGCTTAATTTACTGTGTAGTTTGTTTTGTGTTTTTATTATTATGTCGTTAAAACATTTGCCAGTTCATCAGTTTCAACCTTTTACTTCAAGTGTGAAGTTGTATTGTGTAAATATAAAAATGCTCAGTATATCTGACCATTACCAAAAGTGTGACCTCTTCAACAATAATAAAAAAAGGCCATGAAAAAAAGACAACAGCAAACTGTTTATATGAATGAATGAATGAATGAATGAATGAATGAATGAATAAATACATAAATAAATATTTTTTTCTAGTAAAATGTAGCTCAAGTTGCAAATTTGATAACACATATTAAGACTGATCAATACCAATTTTCTTTAATTAAGATTTATAATCGTGTTCAATGTATTCTATAAGACTTCTTTCACAACAAACAAACAAACAAACAAACAAACAAACAAACAAACAAACAAACAAACAAACAAACAAACAAACAAACAAACAAACCAATAAATAAACAAATAAATAAACAAATAAGTTGCAATCACTTTATCATTACATATATTTTATTCTTTTTTGGATATAATTTTTTTATTTTTTTGCAATGAAATGACTTCTAATTTCTAAGAAACTTGATTTCCATACAGAAAATGGACACTTCTGTTCAAATATTATTTTTACTTTTATTTCTTTTTTTTGATGCACCGAATATTGCACCCATATAATCTGTATTACCTGCTTTATCAACATATCTCTACATATCTCAGAAAAGTGCAACAGCAAGACTAATAACAAAAAACACAGAAGGCAGGGTCATGCTTCAAATTTAACTCATGCACAAAATAGAGAGGCTTTAAAAACTTGCACGGTGAGCACTCAAAGAGCACCAATAAACTCCACATCCACTCGCGGCGGCTCCTTTGGGCTCTCTAAAAACCAGAGAGGTGTTAGAATGAACCATCTGCTCTCTTCTCACTCAATCTAACCCTAATCAAGCTTGCTTCACACCTCTCCTGGTCCAGACTCCCATTTGAAATATCAGACATTTCTGCATTCGTTTACTCGACCTTGTGTCCTTTAAAGCTACAAAAGTACATAAAAGGTAAGTTTGAAAATAATATCCAGACCATTTTTAAAATTAATAAAATTTATTAATCTTTTGAGTGAATGTTTCCACAAAAAAACCCCAAACAAACAAACATTGCAGTTGCAAGGTATTCTAGAAGCTTAATGAAAAGAAAAGAAAAGAAAAGAAAAGAAAAGAAAAGAAAAGAAAACAAACAGCACATTGTCATTTGTTCTAAGTGTGTAGATTGTTCATCATTATTCATTCATGTTCATCAGTATTCATCAGTGTTTATTCATAATGTATGAACGAAAACCAAACCAAAACAAAATTTCAATTTCTTTTAAATTGTGATTAATGTGAAAATGTTTATATAGATATCCTATATGACCACACAAACAAAGGAATAAAACATCTTTATTTGTGCTTAACGCAGATATGTTTTCTAGTTAGACAAAGCGCAAATAATAACTTTATTTGAACCTAATGATAAAAGGTTTTATAAGTGATCACACAATATACTGTGGAAGTCAGAATTATTGGCCCCCTGTTTCTTTTTTTACCCCAATTTCTCTTTAATGAAGAGAAGATTCTTTCAACACATTTCTAAACATAATAGTTTTAATAATTAATTTCTAATAACTGTTTTTTTAATCTTTGCCATGATGACAGCACATAATAGTTTACTAGATATTTTTCAAGACTTCTATACAGCTTAAAGTGACATTTAAAGTCTTAATTAGGTTAATTAGGCAGGTTAGGTTAATTAGGCAAGTTATTGTATACTAATGATTGTTCTGTAGACTATCAAAAAAAACAAAAATAGCTTAAAGGGCCTGATAATTTTGACTTTAAAATGTTCTTTAACAAATTAGGTAACACTTTATTTCGATGGTCCTATTGAGTATTTGTAGACTGTCTACTTAATATCTGTTGATACTGACATTCAACAGACATTTAACTGACTATAAGAAACTTTGCAAGTACATGTCAACTTACACTAACCCTACCCCTAACCCCAACCCTAACCCCAACCCTAACCCCAACCTAACAGTTTACTTATAATCCAATGAGAATTAGTTGCAAGCTTAAATTCAACAAACGGACCATCAAAATAAAGTGTGACCAAAAATTAAACGAAAAAAAAAAAAACAATTAAGACTTTCTCCAGAGGTAAAAAATATTATCAGACATACTGTAAAAAAATGTCTTGCTCTGTTAAACATCATTTGGGAAATATTTTAAAAAGAAAAAAAAAATCACAGGGACTCTAATAATTCTGACTTCAACTGTATATACAAACAAACAAACAAACAAACAAACAAACAAATAAATAAACAAATAAACAAACAAAGGGATGGGTGGATGAACAAATGAATGGATGAATGAACAAACAAAAGTACAAATGAATGTACGGATGAACAAATAAAAAAATACATATTTTTTTCATGAAATGTGTTCTACTACAGTATATCCTGGTATCTTGATATTTTAGGGATAGAAATAAAAACAAAGCAAAGCAAATTATACTTTATTTGAGCGTAATGAGAAAAGTGTGCTACTGACATTGTAAGCAATCAGGCAAACCAAGCAAACTAAAAACAGAAAATAAACTGCGAACATTATAAGTCAATAACCAAAAAAGTTACATTTTAAAATAATCAACACGTAAAGTTACAATACAACAATCTGATACTTTTATGACCATTTTGTGTCACTTTTGTATAGCTTTAAAGCAGAAATTTCTATGCGTGCAGCTCATTCGTTAAACATACTCTTTGTGTTCCACTGAAAGCTAATCATACCATTTTGATGCTTCATGAAAGTGAGTTTATAAAAGCACTGCTAGAATGACTCTCATAAAAATAAACCACGAGACACTATCCGACGGAATCAAAATGTCCAAACATTAGCTTGGCATGTTCTTGTCTAAGCGGCTGGAGTTTGCAGTCGAAAGAGGGGTGATTTTACATTTAATGAGCACTTGGTGTTGCGTTATGACAAGTAAATGAAGCACCCCAGTTGAACCAGTGAGCAACTCAGTGGCACAGTACATTTTCTCACTATTATAGCATTTCGATCCAAACATTTCCACGTTTATAGAGGAACCAGTCAGTGTGACATGCCAGCAACATTAGTCGGTTTGTCCTTGCCACCCACAATACGCTCACACATACAATATCGGTAATGAACTGGAATGCTGTGCTGTTTACAATCTCCGATCATCAGCAAAACAGCATGGAAGCATCTCATATAGGCATACTGTAAGCAGGGGTGCCTTTAGCTATAGGTATGTATAGGTCCTTGGGCTAATGCAGTACAGTAGGTCTCCCAATAGCCCCAAATAACAAAACAAAAAATAAACTATACAACAACATTTATAACACTTATGATTTTACCATTTATAATATACATTAGTAATCCTTAACAAAGACTTGTATATTTACTACAGTATAATACACTATCCCAGTGCTTCAAAAACACTATACATTTTTATTTACTACTATAAATTAATATAACTATAAATATTTTATCATTATAAATTAATAAACATACTTCATAAGCTCGAATGTTACTGTAACGATGAGTGTGCGACAACTGAGGTAGAGTAGAATGCAGCTTTTATTAAAATAGGGAATGGTCAGACAGGCAGAGGTCGAAATAACAATGTCAAGGGTAATCCAAAAAGTGTACATCTAATAGACAGGCAGAGTTCGGGGCAGGCAGCGAACAGTTATAAAAAAGAAACAGTCCGAGAATCAAAACAAGGAAACCCAAAAACACTTCCACAATGAAGGTGTGTGATACAGTGTCAGTGTCAGAATCAGTGCCAATGATCAGCAGCTGTGTGGGTCTCAAGTGACTGATAAACTAGTTTCAGCTGTGAGATGCAAAGCATGGTGGTAGGTGTAGTCCGGTTGAATGTTTTTGAGCGTTCATGTACACTGTAAACAAAATCCATAATTTTACGGTTTATTTCCGGCAGCTGGGGTGTTAAAAAAAAAATCATAAAATAACAGCCGTTAAATTACAGAAATTTACTGTAAAATAATGGATATTAAATTACAGCAATTTCCTTAAATTAAAATTTCTGACAAATTTCTGTAATTTAATATCCTTTGTTTTATGGTAAATGTTTGTAATTTAACGGCTTTTATTTGATGTTTTTTTTCGGCACGCTAGCTGCCGGAAATAAACCTTAAAATTACAGATTTTTTTTACAGTGTAGCTGGAGTGCCCTCTATTGAGTCTGGTGGGTACTCCAGCTAATGAGTCATTACAGTCGCCCACAAGAGACAATAGGGTCTGATGACAAAGATGCATCTGCACATGACAGCTCAGGGCAGTTTTGCAATTGACCCCTTTTGACTGCAGGAAGTGTGAGAAATAAGCAGAGAGCAATCACTAATAAATATTGCTTTCGTTTTATTATCCTGATAAGCATGCTTGTCATGGTGTTGGTTTTATTTTTGATGAGTGCTTTAAAATGTGGAAGTTCATCTACTAACTCCCTAACATATACTCAGATTTCTGTAGTATTTATTTTGCAAACTTGTTGCAGACAGTTGCAGATCTTCTGGAATCAAGAAGAGGATGTTATTTTCAAAAAGAATCCTAAGCAGCGCTGGTTTACAGTGTCGTATGAACTGGCTCAATCTATCAATCACCAGTAGGGCATACACAGACAAACTAGAGCCTTATCTGTTTTAAGCACTTTTTAAACTTTATCTGGTGCTGAGACTCTGATTTGTAAACATTTGTTTTGCCATTGTTCTAAAAGTGTCCAACTGATTTTGGATCAGTTATCAGCAAACATTAAAATCATTCATTCATTTTCCTTTGGCTTAGTCCCTTATTTATCATTTGCCACAGCAAATGAACCACCAACTTATTCAGCATATGTTTTGCGCCGTGAAGGTCCAGTATTGGGAAACACCCATATACTCTCCTATATACACACTCATACAGCCAATTTAGTTTATCCAATTCACTTATAGCGCATATCCTTGGATTGTGGGGAAAACTGGAGCAACCTTAAAATAATTTTTACAAATATTTAAACAATATTTATAATAATAATAATAATATTTATAATAATAATAATAATAATAATAATAATAATAATAATAATAATAATAATGGCGCCACGGTGGCGTAGTGTGTAGCACGTTCGCCTCACAGCAAGAAGGCCGCTGGTTCGAGCCTCGACTAGGTCAGTTGGCATTTCTGTGTGGAGTTTGCATGTTCTCCCCATGGTTGGAAGGGCATCCGCTGTGTAAAACAAATGCTGGATAAGTTGGCAGTTCATTCCACTGTGGCGACCCTAGATTAATAAAGGGACTAAGCAGACAAGAAAATGAATGAATGAATGAATGAATGAATAATAATAATAATAATCATTATTATTATTATTATTATTATTATTATTGTTATTATTATTATTATTTTGTGCACATTAATGCACTTCTGACATTACATAAACCTCACTCACTCACTTACTCACATCTGAACTAATGAAACTTATAGTATGAAGCTTTGCAAACCCCTCAGAGAATCTCATGAAGACGAAAGGAAACTTACTACAGTATCTGCCAGCCTATTAGCGCTTTTCAGGCACAATTTACTAGGAGGAATATGAAAAATGTGTGAGACGTTAATTAGGCAGAATTGATTTCAAAAGACTGTTCAGATCAGTAAATAAAGCATTAGGGAACACGACCAGTGATTAAGACAGACTCGCCTAATAATCTAAGAACCTTAAGGCAGCTGAAAGCAAAATTCTGAGAAAAGTTCATTTACTGACAGCAAGAATGCTAACAGTGCTTTATAAACCCTCAAGAAGAGGAATATTTAATTTGATAAAATCGGATAATCCAAAGAGATAGGCTGTCCTGAGATCACAGTCACGGCAGTCTTGTCAATGCACCTTAATTAGGGCGGCTTGGACTTTCTTTTAATTTCTATATTTTCATACATACTGTAGCTCATCCGGTACCATCTGTACTGAACCTAACTGAATACAGTGGCGCCTGCATACGGCTGTACGCACTGTGCATACCTACCATGAGAGGGTGGGAATTGATGCCGCTTATTTATTCATTTTATTATTTATTAATTACATAATTTATATTGGTTATTAACCAGTATATATTACGATATATTGACAAAACAAAAAAGCAAACAGCAAATAAAGGTGTGTGTTTGTGTGTTTTAAAGCGTGTATGCACTTGCATGGTGCATGGGTAAAGAAATCTTTACTTTAGGCTTTATTTTTGTGGCAGTTTTTCCGCAAAATGAAAATTACAATTAGCTATTGTTTAAAACAAGGTTCAAAGTGAGTAAACGCTCTTTGAAACAGATAAACTTGTTTGAGACATTTGCCAATAGGCCTAAAACTAATGAGACAAATACTGATCCCGCACACGGAGTGAAGACCGCAGTCTTATCAGCACCTGAGCCGGGGAAACTCCAGGCCTTGCTCGTGCGCATCCTCCTTCCACAGAAATTTATCTGACCGACTGACATAAATATGCAGACGTCTCCATTCTCACAACAAATTTCGGAGATGTCTCAGCCTTCCAACCGAGTTTGTTCTTCCAAGGTAATGTGGGAACATGTTCAGTGCTGTTGTGAATACTTTGTAAACGCCTGTCCTGCTCATTCAAATTACTTGATTAAATGAAATAAAATGTAATTGACCGGCACCACAGGAAAAACAGTTTAATATAGGCTTCTCTGAAACTGTGAATATTTCATTTTAATTTTATTTAGGCTAGATTATTATTTTATTTGACAATCCAGTTCGTGTTTTGACATTGTTGAAGCATATAGCGGACTTGTTTTGAAGCACTTCACCTCAAATGTTATTCGTTCTTCTGTTTTATCTAATAAATAACTGATCAACAAACATGTTTAAACCAAGAGACAAACGTTTAAAAAATAATAAATAAATAAAGTTTCCAAGAAAATATACGAATTACATTTTTGATTGAGTTCGTCCACTACTCAACTGTGCGGATGGATGATTTTCGGTCAGTGGAAAGTAAGGGTTTAATGCTTCACTAATGGTATTATCACAATCTTCTGTAATATGCAAATTTATAATTTAATATGGCATAATTTTAAAGATGAGCGAAATATTAATATTATAAGAAATATTAATATTTTAAAAGGAAACGAATTATGTCGTAACTAGGGCTGTCAATTATTTTAAAAAAATGAACTAATTAATCACACTTTTGTTCGTGATTAATCATGATTAATCAAGAAAAGCCGTATTTATTACAGAAATAAAAACACAGGCATGTAAGTGCCATTTGAATTTTAAAACAATGAATGCCAATAACAAACAAAAATTATTTCCATGTTGGATTCTAAGTGAACTAGGCATTGCAAATATGGAAATTGGAAGAAAAAAAAAATAAAGTATTGAATACAAACAATTGTATTCATTGTAAAGTTGTTTTGCGAGTTGAGAACATTAATTATAAAGTAGAAACAATTTTGCTTAGTTCTCTAGTCCTCCTTAAGCCAGTTGCTAAGACAGTCCAGTCTATTGACATTATGAGATGACAACAAAAACGCACGCACGCACACACAAACACACACAGACAGAGAGAGAGAGAGAGAGCGCGCAGTACAGCGCAGTACAGCGCACTCCCTTCAAATCATCACCACGCACGACTACGGTTCTTAAAGTATGGCTGTATTTCTCAAGCAAGGATTCTGATACAGCAACGTGAAGCAGATGCTTTAGAAAAGTTGCATGTAGGGGGGAAACACATCAAACTTAATGAAACATTTGAGGGTGCTTGGAATCAACTTAGAGATGAATGGGCTGTCACCTAGTTCGCTTGCGACATCATCTGGCACTTTCACTGAGTACATTCACATGGATCCATATTATCTATATGATCCTTTATCCATATTCCTTTGCTCATTAAACACACGCAGGGCCGGAGCAAGCTGAACTGGTGCTCTAGGCGAACAGTGATCAAGCCGCTCTCAACCCGAGAGTGAAAAAGAAAGTGACCTGTTCGTGGATGAACGAGAGGACCGCGAGGGAGGGGGTAGGTGTCGCGGATTAAAGTGAGGACCGGGGGGTTTGCTCACTATTCTGCCGCCCTTGCCGGCCGCCTAGGTCGCCTCTGTGGACTCGCCGGCCCTGAACACACGTCGGCCACTACAGGAAAAAAAAACTGCCCCTGCGTTAAATGCGTAAATTTTTTTTAATGGTTTAAATATTTCAAATTAATCGGCGTGCGTTAACGCGCTAATTTTGACAGCCCTAGTCGTAACAAATGCCCTTAATTAATGTAGCCTTTGACAGTAAGCATTGGGTTGGGGGGTGTTGGATTTGTGCGTACCTTGGAATAAAATCCTGAAGGCGCCCCTGACTGAATTTGTCTATTTATGAAAAAAGAACCACTGATTTTTTTTTTACATTACATTGCAACATAAAAACAAAACCATCTATTTGTGCTTAACAAAAAATACTGGTTACTGATGTTCAAAGGGATCAGCGAAAAAAAAAAGATTGTTTTGAGTTATTGAGTCATAGCTAAAAGTAGCCAGCAAATAGTACTAAATTTTATATTACTAACTTAAATATTGTGGTATTTACAAGCCAGCTATTTAAAAGAAGTTGGTGTTTTTAAAGATCAAGTAAAAGAGTAATAAACTACTGAGGACTGTTTGTCTTTTAAAATCTCTTACAAAGGACAATTAAAGGCTCAGTTATATTCTAAACACAAAAAAATGGAATGAACAAGACTCAGAACAATAAAACAAATAATTTCAATATTCAAAAATCAAACAACTGTATCAACTAAATGATAAATCGTTGCAATCTTATCTAAAATTAAAACTATTGTACAGTATAAAATTCTCCTGTTCTCTGAAACAAAGCTCTGAACTTCAGAATCATGCTTGATTGTTCAAACCCATTCCAATTATACGGCAGAGCTTTTGTATCTCAGTAACTAAGCTGTTTTTCTTGCACTGCTCCTCTGGAATAAATGAGCCCGGGCTGCCTGACATGCAGACGTCAACCCCTGGCCGGTTGGGGACTGCTGTCTCTTCAGGGCATGTGGACTTGTTTGAGCTGCTGTTCACATCCCCCCTCTGTGCTGACTTATTTGTAGCCTGGATCTGCTGTTGGTCCCATCAGAGCAGGGAAAGAGAGAAAAATCCGGACTGGTTGTAGCTCACAAAGGATCATATCAATGCACTGCTGCATAATGATGTAATAGGCCACACCCCCTTTTGTTTTCATATCAGGCAGTAAATCAAATGAGACGAACACAATGGAAAGGTTATAGACATATTAAGAATGGCAAGCAATTTTTGTATTGTAAGTCATTTGAAATATAGCTGAAATATGAAAAATGAGGAAATATTTCATTAAATATGGAATTATTTGCATACAACAATCTGAATACCTGATGAATTAAAATTCAACATTTTTTTTTTAACACTAGAACTAGTGAGGCAGTCATTTTTAAATTTTGTTTTAAAGTTTGTTCAAATAAAACATGCACTGTAAAAAAACTGATGGGTCCCACACAATTCCACCATGTTGTCCCAACATAGATCTATTAATTTAGCTTAATAGTTTTCACAAATTTAGGAGTATTGAACACAAAACAATTAACTTGTCGCCCTAAAAAACGTAAGAATTGTGTTGTTTCAACTCAATTTTAAATAAGCAGTTTGATGTTTACAGTTTTTCAGTGTACTACAGAGCCCTGACTTTTCATGTGCTTTTGAATATACATGTCTCGGTTGTCTAGCAACTTTCTGCTAACAAAACCATACGTTTCTGATAGCAAAAACACAACTTCACTTTAGACATGTCTTGCAAATTTTTTAAAAGCAACATTTTCACTGCAGTCACTTTGGCGGGCAGCCTTCTAACTTGTACACAATGAGGTATTTGTGGAGCCAGTGTTTTTCAGCCAATAATAAACTTCCAGTAAGCTTAACGTGACTATTTTCAATTACATAAGGTTCCTTTTACAGCATTGATGTTGTATTGTCATTACAATACATTCAGTTAAATAGACTTAAGCCTTTGTTTAGTAGTTCAAGCGTAAAACAGGATTAAAGACTGTCAGGATCATCAGGTGAAAGCAGAAACTCTATTGAAAATACTGGTGTAAAATAAACTGTCATATTTTAAAGACATAATGGCGGAAAATTAAATTTAATGCAGTGGATCTTGCCCATTCTGAGTACCACTTTATATTGTATAATGGAAAAATTTATAATGGGAAGATGCTGAGGCAGGCTGGCTGAAATTAAAAGTCCGTGTGCAAAGATAGTATTTTCATGATAATGACTTCGCAAAATATGATGACAGTCATTCAAAGTTTAATTCTAAAATCTCAACAGAAGCTTTGAATGTAATATTATAGAGTTACAGAACGTCCAGAATAACCAACGCTATCTCATGGCAATTCGTAACTTTTGATTTAGTTGCTAATTCGTATGAATTCGTACGATCAAATTCATACAATTTAGTACGATTTGCTCATCACTCAATGACAGTTGGGTTTAGGGGTGGGTACAACTGAACTCGTACGAATTCATACGAATTAGCCACTAAACTGGCAAAACGTAAAATGCTTACGTTTTCTCATGAGATCAGGCTGGGATAAGAGCTTTAGCCATTCTAGCGATAAAATTGTAGTAGTTCCTTTTTTTTTTTTTTTTTTTTTGACATATTAGAATCATTTTGAAAGCCAGAAAAAAGCCAGAAAAAAGTTTTAGTGGATTCCTATTCTTATTATTTTAATATATAATCGTCCAAATTATGTATGAAAATATCCTTCAGTAAAAACCTTTAGAATACAAATGTGATTAAAACTGTAGACTCTGATGTTTTGTAAATATGCACATACTGTAAGTGCTACTGAGGTGGATATTCATGACTCATTTTATTTATTTATTTATTTATTTATTTGTTTATTTGTTTGTTTGTTTGTTTATTTGTTTGTTTGTTTACATTTTTAGACATAAGCTTTATGAGAAAATGGCCTTTAAACATATGCATTGTAATTGAAATCTCCAAACACGGATAAGTCAGAAAAAATAAAGTGTATTTGGAGTTTATTGAATTTTTACATAAGATTGAAAAAAAACACAAATATCAAAACTGACATGTTTTTGCCTGCAGTGTCGCATTTTAATTGGATGAGATGTATGAAGGCATGTGAGAAACATAATTTGAGCAACAGTAGCTCCGCGCTTTCCCTGCCATCTGCGCATCAAACAATCATTCCTGGGAGATTTGCGGGGCCAGACAAACATGACTCTGATTCAGAGCTGCCACAGAAAATTATTGTAATGAAATACAAATTTCATGTCTGTATTGGGATAGTTATAGGCACACTAGGAGAGATGTTAGAAAGAAAAGGACAAAAAAAGTCACTCACAGATAACACAGTCAGAAGTGTACACTATTTTGAAAAGCTGAATATTTCCCCCCCCTGTGATGTATACTTTGTTACAATATTTGGCTGGAATAAAACAATATGAAAATCTGGAATCTGAAGGTAAAAAAAAATCTGCATATTGAGAAAATCACATTAAAAGTTGTCAGAATTAAGAACTAAGTAATGCACATTACTAATTAAAAACTGAGTTTTAATATATTTATAATTGGAAATTTAAAAAATAGGGCGTCCCGCTGGCACAGTGATTACCGTGATTGCCTCACAGCAAGAAGGTCACTGGTTTGAGTCTTGGCTGGGTCAGTTGGCGTTTCTATGTGGAGTTTGCATGTTCTCCCTGTGTTTGCCTGGGTTTCCTACGGGTGCTCCAGTTTTCCCCACAAGTCCAAATACGTGGTAGGTGAATTGGGTAAGCTAAATTGTCCATAGTGTATGTGTGTGAATGAATGTGTATGGATGTTTTGCAGTGATGGCATCCGCTGCGTAAAACATACAGTATGCTGGTTGGCAGTTCATTTCGCTGTGGCGACCCTAGATTAATAAAGGGACTAAGCCTAAAAGAAAATGAATGAACTTACAAAAATGGATTTATGGAACAAGATCTTCACACAATATTCATGTGATATTATTCAAATGATAATTACATAAACTAATGTATAATTTTGACCCTTTTAATGTATATTTTGCAACACAGGCTCATTTTAAAGTAACACTTTAGTTTGAGCAACAATTCATACCATTTACTACTTACTGGCTTAATACCTGCCTATTATTAAGAAATTAACAGTTTAGTAGCACTTATTAAGTATGATATTATTTACTGTAACATCCTCAATCTTATACAGCAAAAACCCAACGCATCTGTAGCATCTGTTTTACACACAAAATGCAGCCTTATGTACCAAATGATAAATTATTTATTTGTAATAAAAAAAACTTAAAATACATATAATAATAGTGATTTGTTTTACAGCAGTTTTGCTGAATAAAACTATATACAGTGCTCAACATGAGTACACCCCTCACAATTGTCTCATCTAATTGTATATTTTCTATAGGAAACTTTACAATATAATATTTGTGCATAAAAATTTGATCAGTCAGTACCGAAGCCAATTCCAAATAATCTTACAATATAACCTGTGATCACGGTCTAAAATTAGTACACCCACATTCATATGTTAGGGAAAATTATTAAATTAAAATAAATAAAAAAAAAAGAAACAACAAATTAATAAACGTTTTTTTCCAATACTTTGTGTGCATTTAAATATAGAATATTTCTATTTCTAAAGATATTTGGTAATGAAAATATTATTTTAACAAATACATTTGTTTAGTAAATCTGTTTAGTTCAAATGCACCAAAATATACTACCTATATTCACTGAGAAATAAAAAATTAAAATATTCATTTTTAAAATAGGATGTACTCATTTATGCTGATTACTGTTGCATATGATTACATACAGTTGAAGTCAGATTTATTAGCCCCCCTTTGAACTTTTTTTTTCTTTTCTTTTTTTTTTTCATCTAAAATGATGTTTAACCGAGCTAGGACATTTTCACAGTATGTCTGATAATATTTTTTTCTTCTGGAGAAAGTCTTATTTGTTTTATTTCGGCAAGAATAAAATCTGTTTTTAATTTTTAAAGACCATTTTAAGGTCAAAATTATTAGCCCCTTTAAGCTATTTTTTCCCCGATTTTTTTCTACAGAACAAACCATCATTATACAATAGTTTGCCTAGTTGCCTAGTTACCAGAACCTGTTAACCTGAAAAATATCTAGTAAAATATTATTTACTGTCATCATGGCAAAGATAATAGAAATCAGTTATTAGAGATGAGAGAGATGAAAACTATTATGTTTAGAAATATGTTGAAAAGACCTTCTCTCTGTTAAACGGAAATTGGGGAACAAACAAACAAAAAGGTGGGCTAAAAATTCAAGGGGGCTAATAATTCTGACTTCAACTGTTTACAACTATATATATATAATTTATATCCTACCCTTATGATTGTTTAAAGGTTAGAGCATATAAAAACATTTAAGACAGATTCAGATTCACTATCAAAAATGACTGGTTCTATTAACCCTAAAGGCAGCACTTCTCCATTCCTTCAGTCGCCATTTTAAGCATTTCTAATCATTTTTCAGTAAGTGGTTCATCTTCCACCTAATGCTCTCTCTGCTTACAGTCTGCTTTATCAGCTAATACTGTCAAGTAACAGGAGAAAAAATGACAAAGTCTTCAAAATAAACCTTATGTACAAATCCACACAAATGGAATCATAAGCCACGAAACTGGAATTTTGTATCTCCTTTGAGCAGAGCTGATGAATGATAAAAAATAATAATAAAAAAATAAAAAAAATAAAAACGCTCGAAAAGCTGTATGAAACGAATAGCTGTGAAAAGGACAAGGGCATATGCTTTTGATTTGTGCCTCTGGAAGGACATCAGATAAAACAAAAATCCATTTTTAAAGCAATAAATCACATTAAGCACAAATATTATCACAGAGCGGTGGACTAATAGAGATTTTTGCTCTGTAGTAAACACTGTCGCTATCTGAAGATACGCAGGAAATGGAGGCCATTAGTTGTGTTTAGTCAAATGACCCCAAAAGTCATTGTATGAGCAAATCAATCTGTCACAGCTTTACTGTTATTGTTCGATCTCATAAGGGGCTTTTTTTTAAAAGCGGAATTCTTTTATTCAGCAAGGATGTGCTAAACGGATCAAAAGTGACAATACAGACATTTACAATCTTACCTATTATCTAATAACCTATTTCAAAATATACAACGATATGGTTAAATGCTTTATTCTGATTGGCTCATGAACATTCTAAGTTGTGCAATTATTTCATTTATTTTCAGATAAATGCTGTTGACTTTTTGTAACTGTACAAATAAGAAATAAAAAAATATTTGTACAAAAATATTTACAATTGAATGTCTTTATTGGTTACATTAACCATAAACAGTAAGGGTCTTATATGTGTATGACCATAAGAAAACATGTTGCAACTAATGTGCTAAATCTTCAATTTGCATATGGCCCGAGGAAATAAAGCAGTTTATATTCTTAGATGTTTTAGTGCATAAAAATATGTAGCGTCTGCCTGAGGGGAGAAGTGAGAACAGATTGTGGCCTGGGTGAAAGGGGTCTTGAATGATGTTACCTGCGTGTTTCCTCATTCTGGAAAAGTGAAACATGCATTGCACTAGAGAACAGACATTATCAATTTAATGTACTGTAGCTCTGTTGCTTGCATCACACCAATGTTTTTGTGCAAGACTGAATGGCTTTAGTCTGCAAAAAACAAACAAAAAAACCCTAAATGTATATTACCCCACTAATTACACAGCTACTTGCCACAAAACTAAACATTTAGACACAAAACATTGATCTGAGCTGTAATAATTTAGTACTATTCAAGTTGGTTATGGCCTGAGAAAAACAAAACAAAACAAAACAAAACAGTTTTGTAGCTGTGTCGCTGGCATCACACCACTGTTTTTGTGCAAGACTGAATGGCTTTAGTCTGCAAAAGCGACCACCTAAATGTACATTATGCCATAATTACACAGCCACTTGCCACAAAACTAAACATTTAGAAACAAGACATTGATCTGAGTTGTATTAATTTACTAGCTTTTAATTAAACGTAAATTTGAAAGAAACAAAAATGCTGAATGCAGCCTACACTAACCTCACTTGCTTCCCTTCGAATCATTCCCTGCATTATCAGGGGTCACCACAGTAGTATGAATCACCAATTACTCTGACATATGTTTTGCATAGCAGATGCCCCTTTTCAAAATGTCTATCAAAATCACTCAACCAAGGCTCATTGTGATAATGTAGCCCCACAAAAGTTTCTGGAGACTGCACATTACGTGGTTAGAGGTACGTATGGCTGTGTTTCATTTTTTAAAATGAACGCTATGGGGCTACTCGTGTGGACGACTTTCCCGTTGTAACCAGTTTGTCCCGTTAGCTCACTGTGTTCGTCGGAAAACTCAAGACGCAGGGATTAGTTGACCATGATGACGGGGTTTGAGTCCGGTGAGGAGTGCTTTCAGAAAGTAGGTAAGACAAAAACAGAATAAACCAGTAAATAACAGGGTAAGAATGTGGTAAAGTCTGAAAATGTGGTAAAAATGAGACGAGGGCTTTTATTTTATTCTCGATTGCTTTTTTAAAAGTTGTTAGTTGGGTTTAGGGAAGTGTGTGGGTGAGTCAATCAATAAAATTTTAGTTGGGTTTATGGAAGGGGGACGGTGGGTCAGTTGATTGGATGGTCAGTCAGTCATTCAGTCAGTCAGCCAAACAGTCAGCCGACAACGGCCTCTGGTGGGTTTACATGAGAACAGCAGCCGTGAACGGTACTCGCGAGAGACATTTGAGATCTCAAAAAGCATCCGCAGCGGCCTCTCGTGGATTTGCGAAAACAAAAAGTGCAAAAACGTACCTCACGGGATGTATTCCGTGGCCTCCAGAAATGTACTCAGGACTACGTTCTCAGAATGAGCCTGGGTTGAAATCACTGGTTCGGTTTGTATCACAGTTTTCAGTTTGGTTCAGTTTACATTGTAAAAAACCTTATCGTAAAACTAAAATGCTATTGAGAATTTCCATACATCAGCAGCCTTATATTCTACTGTCTCTAAAAAAAGACAGACAAACGGATAGATGGATAGACAGATAGATAGACAAGTAGAACAAGTAAAAACAAGTACTTTGTATAGGTTTAAATAGTAAGACCAGGAGAGCCTGTAAAGAAATTCACCCCTTTCAGCACTGTGGCAATTAAAAAGCAAACCTAACCCCAAATAAGCCAGGCTGCCTGACCTTTTCCGCACGAGCGCTTTCTCTTTGACTCTTATCCTCCATAAAATCAATGGCAACCCTACAAGAGCTCATTCAGCTTTATGTCACACACCTAAAAAAGAAAACTGCCACATTTTAATGCCCTTGACAGAATTCAACCTAAACCACAAACAAATCTGCCCAGAGATGTTTCTTCGACGGCTGCATAATGCAAACGACTGCAAAACAGAAGCCAAATGCCAAACTGAAATGTGTTAAGAGGTTACTCTACAGCTTGAGGCAGAAACCAGCTGTCATATGTCAGAAAAGTGTCAGGCTGGATAACGAAACCACAACAGGGACGCAAGCGAGGTGTTATTAGACTGAGCAGGGGAATCTGGGACTGACCTTGGATCGGGGAGGCGCACGGATGTACCATTTGCAGTCCACCGCCTCCGTCTGCAAGGCTCTGCCATCTTTGGTGATCTGCTGAGATTCAATGATGCCTTCAGGTCCTCCGATCTCGAATTCACAAACTGCAACAGACACTGGAAGATAGATTACCGAAAATGAAAGCCATTAGAGGTGTTTATATGGAGAACAGTTATAGACGGAGGAATAATACCCACAGGGAAGAGGTTTGGGGACTCCTATGTCTTTAAAGTCAGGATCTGAAAAATAAGAAGGAAAGAAAGTTAATAAAGATGAAGAAGAAATAGTTATTCAAAATTATAGCAAAATGTATGGTTTGTTTGATCAAATGAAGCATTTAGTGTACATGTATAGTAAATTAATAGACTTGAATATATTTTCTTCCTTTTATCAAAGGGGTGTGAACAGGAAGGAAGCATTAATTGAACTGTTTATACAGCAACGTCTTACATTATTTCAGATTTCAAAGTTCTATTGAGGTATATGAAAAAAGAACCTTCAAACTTGCATAACCTAGCGTCGAACGATGTGTCTAGATCATTTGTTTTGCAACTCAGGAATATAATAGAATTGAATAGTAGGAAAAAAGTTAATTAAGGTGCTGTTTACACTATAGTGCATTAAAAAAAATAAAAATAAAAAATAATGGTTTGTAACTTTTTGCCAAGTGTCCACACTCCAGTGGCAGTTTCAATCCCATAAAAAAGTTAAAATAAAGCACTGAATACCCCGTTTTTGTTTGATATTTCTGTTGATCCATTTGGTGAAACAATGAAACACAGACTTTTGAAATTGGAGGTGGCTATCCATGATCAGTATCTGATTGATCTTTTGGATTATTGTGTATTATTCCCTGATTCATCAACCCCTTTCATGTGACCGTTACACAACCAGTAAACGGTAAGTATGGTAAATAAGCACATGCCCAGTGAGTGTGAATGATCATGTGAGATATAAACTCATATTTCTGCCCTTTTTTCACCAAGTTTGAAAGAATTTCAGAATTCAGAGCATTATACGAGGCTTTGAGCGTCTCCATATGACGCCTCAGGGCAACCCATTGAAAGCAATTGAATTCCTTTTGCGTCGGTATAGTGAGGCCAAGGGGCACCTTCGGCGTCTTTATACTGACGCGCAAGGTGCTTGACCATACTTCAGATTTTGACGCCTTCGGGGTGAGAATGGGTTGAATGTTTGCACTTTTGTATTTCCAGAGGTGCGTCTTTGTATGTATAAAGCATATTTGATGTAGTCTATTCAATCTAATTTAATTTTAAAAAATCAGACATTTAGTTTGTGAAAACATCTAGTTGCTCTCAATTAAAGCTAAATCTGTTAATTAAAGTTACTATAATCCATTTGCCATTTTATGCACCATAACAAATGTAAATATTGTGTCATTGTGGATCATGATGCCAGCTCAACATTGTGATGTCTGTCCATTGGTAATGGGTGATGCCATTGTCTATTGGTTCAATTCTGACAAATAGTCTGAATTGTGAGATAAATTTGGATTATAATTTAGATGTAGATCTCAAAGTTAACAACAATAGAAAAAAGAACTGAAAAAGTCAAAGCTGAGAGATAGAAACTAGAATACAATATGTTTGATATATAATAAAGATTTCAAATTACAGAATAAAGTTTACCAAAATCTTACAATTTTGTTGAATTGTCTGTCCTTAGAATATAATCTTTATTTCTCACAACCATTGGTTTATGAGAAAAATAAACTTTGAGTTTAGACTTTATGTCTTGTACTTCTCAAAATCTCACAATTCTAAGTTTAGTTTCTGATACTTGCTCCTCAGAATTGCAATTTTATGTACTGAAAATGTAGGTTCTCGTAATTGTGACTTCATATTGTGCAGTAAAAGTGGCAAACAAGATATAATTAAACTATGTGTGTGATATCAGATGACACCCATCATTTTTTGACACACTCAATGCTGTTCTGGAAACAAGATATAATTCATTTAAGTAATTCTGAGTATTTTGCACAGGTTTAGTTGATGAGATAGCCGTTAATAATGTTCCGTGTTAGATGAACAAAACCATTCAATGTACAATCAACATTTGCACTGAGACTGATCAAGATGTGTAATAGCTTCAATGTTTGAAATCTTGGAACTGATGTTTCCCAAAGGATGAGTTGCTGTTTGAACTGCATTTATACAATGTGGAGAAAGAGCCAAATTGGAAAGAGCCAATCAAAAAACAATGATTAGGCTATTCATTTAGAAATAACATACAATCTTTATTGATTCACCACTCTACAGCCGCTTTTAAAAATATACAGATATAAAAATGTTGCAGCCATTTATGGAGGTAGAAAGAGATCCGTTACATTTGTCTGAAGTCTGGATGAACAAAGGAACTGGAGGAACATTTGAATAGTTCCTAGAACCATTGGTGGACGTATCCACTTTTCAACATGTTCACAGCACAGGAAATGGGAACTATGCTATAAGATCATCATTTGAAGAAAATAAACTGGCCAGCCCAAGCTGACTGGAAATACATGTCTCACCCTATTGTTGTGAAATGTAAAAATAGATTGCACATGTTTCTAATGTGTTGTAGTATGTATATATTTAGTGAGAAAACTAAATGTGAGTACAAATAAATGAGTGCAGAGTCTGTCTGAGATAGCAAATACTGTAGCATCACACTGAATAGGTAAACTCATCATGTATTCACTAATAACCATTCATTTGCAAACTATTCAAAGATCAATCTTTCCAATTTTTCATAAAGATTGAAAAAAGTTGTAATGGTGATGTTAAAGTCATGCCACAGATATGTGGTTTGCTTACAGCATATGTTTAGCTTTTTACATATTGGTAACTGTATGTAAGTTTTAAAAATGTTGTGTTCATTTGATAAGATTATCTTCATGGGAAAAAAAAATACTTGAATAACATTTTTGAATAATTATTAAAAAAAAAAGTTATGAATAATTTTCTATTAGTCAAAAAAGTCGATGTTTCAAAAAGACAATACAAACATCCTATTGACATTTTGTCAAGATAACCAGTGTGATTTGAACTTCAGTGTTCGCCCTACACAAACTCTCCCTGAGCCACTCTAAAAAAACAACCTTTCTTCAGCTTCTGCAAATAACTATAATAATCTAAATTGAACTGATCAAACCCCTTGTTCATAAATGACTTAAAAGAATGTTGTGTACTTTCATCTGCTGTAAAGCATTTTGTAACAGTACTTTTAGTGAAATTTCCTCAGCTCCCACTGCTCTCTTTTTTCTTTGAGTTGAATTTCTTCATTTTCAGAAGCACTTTAATTTAAACTGTACAAGCTCCACGGTCTCAGTAGAACTATATTTATTCCAAATAGCAGACTCTGTCTAACAAAAGCTGTTAAAAACAGACTGTCTAATGAATGACTTTATTGTGTGTCCAACAATATACAGTAATTTCATACAGCCAGCCATTAAATTATATGGTTTTCAGTTTATCCCGATCAAGAAACACCCACTTAGATTATGCCTCATGCTTCAGTAAAGCTCAACTCTTCATCCTAACATAAATGAACATATTCTATCAGCCGCAGCATTGTGCTTCACAGAACTAATAGGTGGGCAGTTTAATTACTCTCACCCCGCTAGATTAGATCAGCTTATATTTAGTATGGGTGATATTTTGCTGTGTGATCCCACTGTTCATTCATGGACAGAGACGGTGGCATTTACTGAACCTTATCGAAAATGGCTTCTCTTAAAAAGACACACAGGCATTAAGTATATGTGTTCAAAGCCAGTATCTAATCAGCCAATCACATGACAGCACCTAAATGCATTTGGACACGTGGAAGTGGTCAATACTGCTCAAGTTCAAACCAAACATCAAAATGGACAGGGTTTCAGTGACTTTAAATATTGTAAAGTTGTTGGTGCCATACAAGTTGATCTACTGGGAATTTCATGTACAGCCATGTTTAGGGTTTACCGAGAGTGATCTAAAAAAAAAAAAAAAA
>CAIGQQ010037704.1:3069952-3093663 GCA_903798035.1 Danio albolineatus
ATATATATATATATATATATGATGAGATCTGTAGGAAAAATGTCTGTGAAGAGCACACCAGCAACACTCCTGTCGTCTAAAAACAGCAGCTACAGTTTATATAGGCTCAGCAAAAATGCTTAATAGAGACTGGTTAAATATTGCCTAGTTGGAAAAATCTTGATTTCTACTGTGACATACAGTCTGGATGGGAGGATCTGAATTTGGAATAAAATAACATGAATGGATCTCAACCAAAATCAGTTGAATTTTTCTTTTAAAAACATGTCTTAAATGTAAAATGTCTTAAAAAATGCTCTTTGGAATTAACATGTAATTAGGAGTGACTCAATGTTTCACATCTTTGGTTATTACAGTTTCTAGCTTGATGTAACTATTTTTTTAGAACAGTATAAATTTCCAATAGCGTTTTTTTTTTTTCACTAAACATTTTATATTTAAGTTCTAAAGGCAAAAAAGAGAGAATTAACTGTTGCACCAAATAACAATTTTAACTTTACTATAACTAAATATTTTATTTGCATCACCTACACTTTATTTTTTTAACAGCTCTTAAACAGCTGTAAATGGCTTTGAACATCTCTTTTTTTATTTATTTATTTTTATTTATTTATTTTTAATAGTGTTTAGTTTGTAATGTCTCAACAAAATTGCTCAACAGAGTTGCCTGGCTGCATGAATCTTGCTTTCTGCTGTGACATACGGATGATAGAGTCAGAATTTGGCGTAAAATAAAATGAAATCATGGATCCACCCTGTGTTGTATCAACAGAACAATCTGAAGCTGCCCATCTTGTGATGACTACTTTCAGCAGGATAATGTGACATGTCACAAAGCTCAAATAATCTCAAACTGGTTTCTTGAACATGACAGTAAATCCACTAAACCCAACTATCCAGTAAATCACCTTTGGGGTTGTGAAAAAAGATGATTTGCATGGTGACCATGGAATTGCACACAACAAACTTGCAGCAACTCTATAAGCCAGCATGAACCAAAATCTCCTTGTCACATCTATGCCACAAACAAATTAAATAGTTCAGAAAACAAACCACTGAGCGTATACATACACACATAAAACCACACTATAAACCATTCAGAGAGGACTGGACTGTACCTCAGTTACCACTACAGGTGAGGCTGATTGATTTGTGGACTGATCTGGCAAAACCGGCTGATTTATTTCTCTGTCATTTCACCCTCCTGTGAGCACTTATATGGGTCACTATGTGTGTGATATCAGAGGACACCCATCACTTTTTTGACACATTCAATGCTGTTCTGGAACACAGCGACATGTTTCCTTCTAGAATCAGACTGCTGTCATGACTGTACCCTACACTTTGGAAAAAAGTACCAAGAAGGTACAAATGTGTTCCTAAGGGTAGAACACGTACTGTATACCTGTGCCTCAAAAAGGTCCACAATAGGTCTTTAGGATACAATTTGGTATCCAAAAACGAGTTATGACTCCGGTGACGGATGTATATTAAAAGAAACTCTTTTGTTCTTCATTTCTGAGTGCCCCGCTAACAGTGAACAATTCTATAACTTCTAGAATGGCTAGAATCCATATAGGACAATTTTTGTCACATCATATTTACATTCGAAGCTTCTTTTGAGATTTTGGAATTAAGCTTTGAATGTAATTTCATAGTCATTTCCCTAAAAATACAATCATTTTTTGTAATATAGCTTATAATTGTGTATGAACTAGACCGCCCTGTAAAAACTGTTGTTTTTGAACATTTGAAAGACACGTCTTAAGTTATATTTTGGCAATCAGAAAATTACACGTTTGTGAGCAGAAAGCTAGGTGTGATGCTTTAGATTAAGTTAGGCAAAGCAGCAGACAGTGAAATGTATTCAGTCAATTTGACAGTTATGGCCAGTCAGTAGAAATACACCTATTTGGAGTGTGTGTGTGTGTGTGTGTTTGTGTGTTTTGTGTTTATTTGTCTTTGTTTTCTGTATACAATGTTACTGGATGGGTGAATTTCCTTCCAGATTAATAACATGGCATAACTAACTAACTAACTAACTAACTAACTAACTAACTAACTAACTAACTAAATAGTTAAATTAAAGTTAAACTAGTTATATTAAAGCAAATAAAATAAAGTTGGCGCCACGGTGGCGTAGTGAGTAGCACGTTCGCCTCACAGCAAGAAGATCGCTGGTTCGAGCCCCAGCTGGGTCAGTTGGCATTTCTGTGTGGAGTTTGCATGTTCTCTCCATGGTTGCGTGGGTTTCCTCCGGGTGCTCCGGTTTCCCCAACAAGTCCAAAGACATGTGGTATAGGTGAATTGGGTAGGCTAAATTGTCCGTAGTGTATGAGTGTGTATGGATGTTTCCCAGAGATGGATTGCAGCTGGAAGGGCATCCGCTGCGTAAAACATATGCTGGATAAGTTGGCGGGTCATTCCGCTTTGGCGACCCCGGATTAATAAAGGGACTAAGCCAACAAGAAAATGAATGAATGAATGAATGAAAAAAAAGTTATTAAAATCACAAAATGACTGCCTTACTAGTTTTAGTGTTATGCCTGAACTCCATTTGCATATTTAATAATACTAATAGGTGTCTAATAATAAAAGCTGTTATTTGGCATCACAAATACTTTGTTCAACATCAAAATGATGAACTTTCAACCAACGTCACATGCAACCACATGTTAAAACCACATGTGTAACAGGAAATAAATGTGAAACGAGGTTTTGGAACATTTCCATGTGAAACTCATTCAAGTACCTATATGCAAACAAATATGGACATATGTGAAATATGTGGTTTATATAAAATTTTCCAAAATGTTTTACATATTTCACACACAATTTTATCATGTGGTTGCACATCTGAAAGTAGCGTATAGCTCAAGTGGCTTTTTTAAGGTTGTATGAACTGAACAGAAGTTAAATTGACTGAAATAGCCAATAAACTCAAAGGCAGATTTTATGCTACTGTAAAGATGCTAATTGTGCATTCCAGGAAGATTCTTCACTTGTAAAGGCTAAAAACTGAGATGTGCAATGTAAGTATCTAAATATTTAATATTTGACAACTGTGTTATGACAGAAATGTTAACATCCAAGGATGCAAACAACTCAACCGGAACTGTATTATATATATATTATTAAGCATAATATTATAGATGAATGTGTGCACACTATAATTAAATGTAAGCAACTTGGTTGAACTTTACTGATTGCCTTTAAATGGATCAATTTGGAATGACCATGTGTTTGCTTTTCTCCAATAACTCAAAACGAAAAGGAATACCATAGTTTTAAAGCTATTGCTATCTGTTCTTTGCTTACATCTGGTATTAACATGAGTTCTGATTTGTCTTGTGCTCAGATTTGACACCCTTCACTTTGATTTTGTCACGCTCTACATCACTTTTGCAGGACTACTCACTGTGATGCACAAGTGCTGCAGAACACTGTAGATATTCTTTAAGACTAGTGTGTTGATGTTTAATACATCACTCAGCAAAGTAATGGTTGGTCCTATTAGATCTGAGCTTTAGATCACCTGCCAATAAAATAATTGATGTTGCACAAATAGACACAATTGTTATCAATAGTGCATCACTGACAGATTTATTATTTTACTCATATCTTTTCTATTAATTTTTCACTTAAATATGTGCTCTTAAATGTTTGAAACAGCATAGAGAGAGCGGTGTGTCTGATTCATCCAGCTGTGCGTAAGACTCGATCTGTCAATCATATTTACATGATCATAACTTCTGCCCTTTTGAATGATGATGTCCTGTACCCTTCCTCATTTTTATTCTGAATTCTGTACATAAACAGAAAAAAACATTCTACAAATCACACATGAAATGACAAAGATATGATTATAAAGATACAGTGAAGTCAAATTATCAGCCCTAATTTATTTATATGATAAATTATAACTTTTCCATCTATTAGGAAACACAACAAAATTCAGCCCATTATTAAAATACACTTTAGATTGCAGCCATAACTTATTACAATCACTCAAAAATAGTTTAACACTAGAACTACAGAGGCAGTCTGTTACAACAGTGAGTATGCTCATGCATTTTTATTTAGTTTGGTCAGACAGGCAATGGTCAATCACAGGAGCAAACGGGTACACACAGGGCAATCCAGAAGCGTAGTGCAATACAGGCAGCAAACAACAAAAACAAGGAAACAAAGAAAAGGTCAAAGAACACAAAAAGACTAGACTAGGCAACGCTTCGTAGTGTAACAATAACAAGACTCAGCAACGTGTAAGGGAATGTGTGGCATATAAATAGTCCAGGACATCAGTCAGTGATGAGCTGTGTGTACGTAATCAGGAGTGATCCGGATCTGGTGTGTGAGTGAGGTCCCTGATGGGAAATGTAGTGCAGTTTGATGGCAGAATTATGGTTCGGGTCATAGTAAGTGTTTCCAGCGATGTACAAGGGCTAGATTGCTGGTGATTGTGACATGTTCTTTTTGACCTTTTTCAATTTTGTCATACATTACCTTTGTTAAAAAAAAAAAACTATTTTAACTAGAATGCCCTGACCTTTCTTTAATGTATGCTTATTTCATTCTAACATTGTTATTTTATTGATATTACAATACACAAAAGTAAAAGGCCTTAATGGTCAGATGACCCAGTTGCCTTTGCTGTCTAGCATCATTTTCTAATAAAAATATTCTTTCTGACATCAAAAACATTGCTTTAACCTATAATTTACTATAATTTAAACTAGAATATATTTCAAACATGTCTTTCAAACTTAAAACAAACAAACAAAAAACTCATAATTTCCACTGTAGTAAAAAAAAATTGCTCTCCTGTGTGCCATGCAAAGCTTGTCGTACATAGCTGTACAAGGGATGGGTCTAGTAATTCATACACAATCCTAGTCCATATTACAAATAATATGATTATTTATGGTAATGACTTCATAAAACATGACGACAGACATTCAAGGTTTAATTCTAAAATCTCAATAGAAGCTTTGAATGTAAATATGATGCTATTTCTGAATCCCTGCGCACGGCTGTGATTGTACGATAAGTATTCCACTTATAAAGTCAAGGTTTCAGCACAAACAGCTCTATTATAGTTGCATGATTACTTCTGACTCATACCTGTATACTTTTAAAGCTTCTATATAAATAATCCAGTTATGATTGTCCAATCTTCATGTGCCACAGTCACTCACACTGTGGTTCAATAGTCTAGAGTTCAAAGGATTAAGGTACAGCTAGTTAGCATTATGTTTTTCTTGTAAAAGATCTTTGCAACCCAACTTTGTTTAACATTCAAAAGTTACACATGCTGTTAACATCTACTTTGAGAATTCAGATCAAACCTTGACCTTGCAGACAAACACAAGTAACAGAGAGTGAAAAAGAAAGGAGAAATATAGCGTTACTGAACTAGAGCGATGAGAAAAAAGGGAGTTTGTGAAATAAAGCTGGCAAACCAGAAAGATGTAATGGCAGAAATAAGATAAAATTAAGACAAAAGGGAACGGTCTGGAAATAGGACCTGGATTTTTCCATTTACATTCAACGTTTGTTTTTTTAACTCACTAATTGCCTCATAGTTTGTCAAAAGAGTGAAGTCACCTTCATTTCTACAGCATTTTATACAAAAGAGACAAACAGACAGTTATGTAAAAAGAACTATAGAGATACATAGAGTGCTTCTTAAGCATTTCGTTATTCACAATTGATTTGACCTGATTTTGGTCGTGAATGGATTCATTTATTAAATGGAAGGTTCTTGGACTGGGGAATCTGTTGTTCTACTGTGGGACTTTAAAGCCCACGTGGTTAACGAAAGTGAAACCTGGAAAGTTGTGGTTGGGAGGAACGGCTGATCTGAATCCGAGTGGTGTTTTGAAGTTGGACTTCAGTGCCACAGACACCATTTTCAAGCATAAGGGTGCCCATTAGTACACATGGCACTAGAATACCCTAGGTCAGAGGTCGATGATGGACATTGTGGTTGATCTGAACTCCAACCATGTCTTGGACACTTGAGTTAAGAAGGGGCAGATATGTCACTAATCACCAACTGGTGGTAAGTTGGATCTGCTGGCCAACCAGACCTGGCAGGCCTAAAAGTATAGCGAGGGTCCTCTGGAAAAGTCTGGCTGAACCACGACAGAGGGATTTTCAACTCTCACCTCTGGATGAACTTTGACCAGATCCCATGAGAGACTGGAGATATTGAGAATGAGTGGTCAATGTTTTCTGATTCCCTTGGTGATGCGAGCGTGAAGAGCTATGGCTGTAGTGCGTGTTGTGATGGCAAATCACGAATCTGGTGGAGTACACTGAAAATAAGAGATGCTGTACTCTGACCTATGGTCATGAGCGTTTTGACATATACAAGTGTCCAAAATGAGCTTCCTTCACAGGGTGGCAGGGCACACCCTCAGGAGCTGGAGTGAAGAGCTCTGTCACCCGTGAGGAACGCTGTTCTTTCACAATATAAACTTCATTAGACATTACAACAAAGATTTTTTTAGTTTGTTTTGCTGGACGTTTGAACACATCCAAACTGTCCTAAGCTCTCATTTTAAAAGGAAGAAAATGCACTTGTTCAGGTTCCACTAGGATGACAGTATCTTCAAACCAAATCTATATCTATGCCAACACTATTTTTCTCCTGAAATTCAGACACATTTTACCTGTAGCAACACAGAGATCCGCTAAAACAACACAGTGGAAATAAACCATATCCTTGTTTTGTTGTAGAAAACAACTGTTATTCTCCTGCTCTCAGTTTAATCAAAGGTAGCTGCCAACCTCTATTTCAGTTTCACAGAAGATGTGGATCTTTTCTCTTAGTGAGGGGGGAATAGAGAGGCAGGTTTGAGTGGAGGGGTGTTTTATCTGATTGTGCTAGTGTGTTGTCCTTCCTATATTCTTTATCTGATAATCTCCTGGAAGAAAAGAACAGACACTATTTACCCACCCACTGCACAAGTGGTGTGAGCTGAAAAAAAGACACTCTCCACTGCGGCTGGACTGGAGTAAGGGGAAATTGTTGGCATAGATGGCCGACAAGGATGACATCATCAAAACAGGGCGCTTATGCAAATGAAAGGAAAATTTCACCAAGTTATTGCACCATTCGTGATGTACAGTTTTTCAAAAATCCAGGATTTTATTAAGGTTTGAATAATATGTGACCTGATCCAGCAAAATGTATCACAGTGACCCAAATTTCAAAACTGCGATTTTTGTATCAATGGAATAAGGAGACTCTATGCTTTAAGATGATATCCTATTCAAAGTTTACTCATACCTTGAATAGTTTGAAGATATGTCCTCTTTTTCCAATTGAAAACATGAAAGTTTTTTTGCCCATGTTTTGCTGATATTAGGGATGCTTAATTAGGTTCATTTTGCCAACCGACAACCGCTGCTCGTTAATTGAATATTAAACGTTAACTGGTCGGATTAATATTAAATTATTAATTAATAAAAATTTTTTAAAAAAAATTGACGTGTCTGTGTTGTGTCTGACACATTACTTATTGCATTTTAAAATACTGATTTATGTTAACATGCGAACATTGTTTCTTCTATTCTTGCATAGACATTCTCCTTCCCACCTTCAACAACCTGTTTACTTATATTAGTTGTGTCACACTATTTAAAATAATTTTGGGTAACACTTTATTTTGATCGTCCATTTGAGTATTAGTAGACTGTCTGCTTAATATCTGTTGATACTGCTCCTTCAACAGATATTTAACTGACTATAAGAAACTTTGCAAGTATATGTCAGCTTACACTAACACTAACCCTAACCCCAACCTAACAGTCTACTTATAATCTAATGAGAATTAGTTGGCATGTAGATGCAATGTAACTTAATTCAACAAACGGACCATCAAAATAAAGTGTAACCAAATTTTGAGGTGTTGTGTTTAATAAACATATGCATAATAATAAACATAATTTTAATAAACATAAACGTGTTTTCCAGTATGGATGACGTGCATTAGAGTGCAGAATGTGTTTTGAGAAGGAGAATGTGTTTAGAGTTTTCCTGAAAAGTAAGGTCTGCACCTTGTGTTTTACCATGTGAAATGGTTTAAGGTGCTGGCAATAAACTGCGCAATTAGCTAAACAATGTCAGGCAACTGAGAACTTAGTTCAGCCAATGGGTTTTAGTTTTCTAGCAATTGAGGAAAAACTGTAATAGTCATTTAAATACCTTTACACAACGATCTGGAGCATGAAACTTTGTGAGATTATTTTTGAATGTCTTTGCTGTGAAAATGACTAAAAAAGAAAAAAAAAAAAATCATTTACCTGCCTGTATTATAAAATAGAATGGTGCGACTTCTGACTCATTTTGCTAGATCGGGTCAGAAGTACAGTAGAAGTCAGAATTATTAGCCCCCCTTTGAATTAACCTACTTAAGCCTTTAAATGTCCCTTTAAGCTGTATGGAAGTGTCTAAAAATATATATAAATATATAAAAAAATTTAATATAAAAAATAATAAAACTATGTAAAAAAAATATTATGTACTGTCATCATGACAAAGATAAAAATAGAGAAGAGTTATTAGAGATAAGTTTTAAAAACTAATATGTTTAGAAACGTGTTGAAAAAATCTCTCCGTTACATTAATATAGGGGAAAAAAAATTAACAAGGGGGCTTAGAATCCAGGGGGTTAATAATTCTGATTTACTGTACAAAGATAGTAATATATAAAAAATACTAAAAACAAAAGTTAGAATTAAAATACATAAAATACATGTTTGCAGTCATGTAACCCCCCCCCACAACCCCCCCCCGCCCTTACACACACACACACACACACACACACACACAATTCTGAGTTTAGATCTTGCAGTATTGCGACTTTATTTTTTTCAAAAAAAAAAAACAGTCAGTGATCTTTTTGAGGGTAAGTTGCAACAACAGACTGTTCAACAGACTCTCAACAGAGAGAATGTGTCTGCTACTAAACACAGCCAAAATTTATGAACAATGTATATCAGTTAGATTATTACCACTTCAAGAATCAATAAAAGCATAAGCAATAAAGTAAATGTGTGTGTGCGTGCGTGTGGGCGTATGTTCATACAGTATGTGCGTGACCACCAAAAAACCCACTACTGTATTTGTGGGTAGATATGGATGGAAAATTCAGAGTGACAGGAAGTTAATGAAACAATGACCTTCAGGTCAAGAGAGCTGCTTGCTGGACTGATTTATGATTTGGACGTGGCATCACTTAACCCACAAGGTTCAGCAGACCCATGGGATCAGTCGTCTTTCACAGTCGTGTGTAATACAGGATCCTCTAAAGGTTATCTTTATACTCATATGTGAGATAAAAGATATGAATGACAAAGAATATGTAAAAGAGCTATAGGCTTTCATTTGCAAGGCATTCAACATGTTTCCACTTTAACATCTGCGTTAAGTTCACTGACTGTGTTTGCTAAGTAGACCTTTCAGTATAATTTTATTAGGTTTCTTTTTGTTATTATACTATATATTTCATGAACTATATACTACATACTACTGGATCTTAAACGTCTTGCCACTTTAAAAGCTATATAAAAATCAGATCAAAATATTGCCTTTGATAATCAAGGCAAAAATGTAACCCAGGCTCATTTTGATTACATTGTTTATATTTATATTTATATATAATATTTAAGTTGTGTTTTTTGTCTGTTTGTTTGTTTTTTGCTTTTGTTTTAGCGAGTTTGCCAGAGGCCGCTGTGTACGCTTTTTGAGATCTCATACTGTAAGTGCCAGTCACACCTGCTCTTTTCATGTAAATCCATCAGAGGCTGCTGTCAACTGCCTGCCTGACTGACTGACTGACTGGCCAATCCCCCCACCCTCTTCCTTAAACCCAACCAATAGTGTTTTAAAAAGCACCAATTGACCAGCCTCCCATCCACTTCCCTAAACCCAAACAGTGTTTTGAAAAGCAATCCAGAAAAAGAAAATCCTTTGCCGTAGCCTGCTCTTTACAACGTCTTCAGATCTTACCACTTTCTCACCTTGTTATTTACTTGTTTGTTAGATTGTTTGGCTTTTTTTTTCATCTTACCTGCTTTCTGGAAACATTTTTCACCAAACTCATACCCTGTTTACACAGTCAACTCCGCTCTGCATCTCAAATCCGTACATGGCGAGGCACTGGACAAACTGCTAGCAGCGAGAAAGTCGTTCACACAAAGGTAAGCGGTCAGCTGGTAAGCATGAAAAGGAACGGCTTCATACCACCTTGTAGGATTTATTTTAAAGATGAAATGCAGCCATACGTTCCTCTAGCTACATAATTTGCGATCTCCAGAAATGTATACAGAATATGTTTTTAGAATGAGCTTATGCTGCAAAAATGAAGGAAAAATAAAAACTAAATAATATGATTAATTATAATTATACACTAATAAAATCTCTGAATATAATTCATTCATTCATTTTCTTGACGGCTTAGTCCCTTCACCAATCCGGGGTCGCCACAGCGGAATCAACCGCCAACCTATCCAGCATATTTTTTACGCAGCGGATGCCCTTCCAGCCGCAACCCATCTCTGGGAAACATCCATACACACACATTCACACTCATACACTACGGACAATTTAGCTTACCCAATTCAGCTGTACCACATGTCTTTGGACTTGTGGGGGAAACCGGAGCACCCGGAGGAAACCCATGCAACCACGGGGAGAACATGCAAACTCCACACAGAAATGCCAAATGACCCAGCCGAGGCTCGAACCAGCGACCTTCTTGCTGTGAGGCGAACGTGCGACTCACTACGCCACTGTGGCGCCCTCTCTGAATATCACTTAAGTGAAACAAAAAAATAATACATGAACGAAAAGGAAAAAAATGAAAGGAATTAAAGAAAATGTGTTTTTACTAACATTTTATTTGTGCAAAGTATAAAATATATTTTTCTTTCTTTCTTTCTTTCTTTCTTTCTTTCTTTCTTTCTTTCTTTCTTTCTTTCTTTGCATAAGCTTGCTTCCTAATATTTATTTAAAAATCCTATAACATACACCACCACACAGGCTCCTTTTGTCTTATCAGTAAAGTTCAAAATGGATAACGTCTCAACAATAAGGACTGTCTGATGGCCCGGGGCCAGCTTGAGAAATGCTTGGGACAGCAGACAGGATCGTTATGGTCCCGATCGGGCCAGTACTGCCTTATCACTAAAGTTTCCTTTGCCGTAATGCCTTTACTATTTGTCAATTACGTGCAAATATGTAATGGAATGGAAAAAAAAAAACAGTTTGTGCCAATAAATGTTTCCATCTCTGTAATTTAGGCAACACCATACTGCTTTTCAGTTCCTCTTTGGAATTTGTTTGGATGTGGTGCACACATTTTTTTTTTCCCCATAACCTGGTAACAACCAGTACAGTGAAGAGACGGCAAAACGGGAGCAACATCAAATTATGAGGTTAAAACAAAACATCTGTGATTCAAGATGATATGGAAGTTTTAGTTTTTTTGTTTGTTTGTTTGTTTTTTTATTACTATTCACTTTTACTGTATTAAGTTTGTATTAAGATACACCTCTTTTGTATATTCCTACTTTTAGATGTTGCCAAGCCTCTCATGTTAAATGATATCATATGGGATCATATGGACTGAACAAATATGGTACAATTTGTTTTCTCACTGTCAACTCAGAATCTCTGGAATGATGTATATGTATTTTAAGCGGGTATAACATGACAAAAAAAAAAATGAAGTGATGGTTTCCACAGTTTGCTGTCAGTTTGGCAAGTCAGCCACATTTTGTTAAATAATTCAGAACTGCAGTAAAATACTTGAATTTTGCTTATTTTACATTTATTAACAGTTATAAAATATTTAAAGTCTAGATCTGTGACACCTTATTTAAAATATGTGGCTAAGAAACAGCCATTCACTTGTTTTTTTTTTTTTTTGCAGGGCAAGTAAAAATCGGAACCACTGGCCGAATCAGAAAAAAAGTAGAAAAAAATCCTTAGAGTTGAACCCTAGGATAAAAGAGACAGCTATGAATGCCAGCTGTAACATAGTAATGTGTCTTGCAGGACTTCTAGTGCTTCCGTTGACCAAAATGCATATCATCAATCAATGAAAAGACCATGATAGTATTTAAACGCACAGCCCAGTACATGTCTAGTTTCAATGAATCAATGATCCAATGATCCAATGAAAAGACTATGATAGTATTTAAACGCAGTCCAGTACATGCCTAGTTTCAATGAATCAATGAAAAGACCATGATAGTATTTAAACGCACAGTCCAGTACATGCCTAGTTTACGTATGTCTCAAACTGCTTTTCAGTACGCTAACATGACAAAACAAGCATATGCACTGTAGTTGGCTCAATAAGTGCCAATCTGCTGTACACTCTGTCAAACTGCAGACACACTGAATAGATTGACAATTCCCTGCATATAAGCTTCCTTTGTAAAACATTGTAAAACACTTTCGTTTTAAAATATATGCTGCTTCAGATGCTCAGTTTCTCAATCCAGATGAAAAAAAAAAATCTAATTATCTTTATAACTCTATTAATATATGATAATAGATTCTGGACTGTGCTGATAATTGGTGACCTCTGCTATAGAAATCTTGTTGGAAATTAATAGATCTAACAAACATTTGAGCTAAAAAGGGACAATTATCAAAGTGTCCAAGCACCCGCAAAAGGAGTTGTGATACCAAACGCATCGGATAACGGAAGGATAATGGAAATAAACTACATAAAGAAAGCAAAAGAAATACCCCCGCAAGGCTACACTTCCTCACCCGTGTCCACAAACACTATTGTCATGATTTTCACACCCAACATAAAGCTTGCAGATTTTTTTTCACATTATAAAGCACTGTGAGAGAACAATATGGAAGCTGTAAATCCTCCCACATTGAAACCATGACCTCTGTAAACAATATCTTCAGTTTCCTAAGAAGGCATAATCTGGCTAAGAGGAAGTGGTATTATAAAGCATTTCTTGCCTCGTCTGTCATCAGTAGAAGGATGCGTTTGTGTATGTGTGTGAATATATGTATATTTATATATATGTGTGTGTATGCATGCACAGAATACTTCCAGATTCCCCCAGTGCTTGGTTTGTAAACCCTGGCTTAGACTATAATCTTTTGAAGCTTACAGTATTTACCCATAACAACTTAGCAGAGATTTATATTTCCTCAGCCCCGAAATTTGTGCCTGCCAGGAGATCCGTGAACTGTGCGAGGAAGCATGTCGTGTAAGAATACACACCCGTGAACGTTTATGATGTCAAGACGTGTGGATATCCATCACGTATAAACAAAGAAGAAGCAAAGCATCCTGCTGACTTTAAAGAGAACTGACGCGGGATAATTGGCAGACAGTCAAACATCATCTCAATCCCAATAGGGACACGTCTAAGAGTGTATAAATAGCTTTTAATTTCAGAGCGCTCGTGATGACGGTAACAAGAGCTCTCTGCTTTCCTTGGAATGCCTCAATAGGTTGATCCAGATGATCCAATTGTGGAATTGCTACTGAAAAAGACTTCATTTCCCACCGGCCTCATTTCCCTTCCGCTGCTTCCAGGTGACATTTAAATAAGCAACTGATAAATATCTTCCCAAAGTGCTAAATTGGTAGATCAAACTAATGAATGTATCCAATTAATCAGCCAATCCCCAGCTGGAGGTGGTGCCACATCCTCTCAGCTCTGCCAGTCTTATCAGTGGCGCCTGATGGCAATGTTGCAATCTGCCATATAAATGCAGGAACAGCCACACATGCATCTCTCATGCATCTCTCTCTCTGTCTGTCTGTGCCTATGACTCTGTATATGGTTTATGAGGACTCTCTATAGCAGGGGTGTCAAATGCAGTTCCTGGAGGGCCACTCCTCTGCACAGTTTAGTTCCAACACTGCCTCAATACACATACCTGAAGGTTTCAAACAATTAGCTTGATCAGGTGTGTTTAATTAGGGTTGAAACTAAACTGTGAAGAGCTTATTTATATTACATGGTCACACTTTACAATAAGGCTCATTATTCATTCATTCATTCATTTTCTTTTCGGCTTAGTCCCTTTATTAATCCGGGGTCGCCACAGCGGAATGAACCGCCAACTTATCCGGCATTTGTTTTACGCAGCGGATGCCCTTCCAGCCGCAACCCATCTCTGGGAAACACTTTCATACATTCCCATTCACACACATACACTACGGACAATTTAGCTTACCCAATTCACCTGTACCGCATGTCTTTGGACTGTGGGGGAAACCGGAGCACCCGGAGGAAACCCACGCAACCACGGGGAGAACATGCAAACTCCATACAGAAATGCCAACTGGCCCAACCGGGACCTGCCCCAACCGGGGATCGAACCAGCGACCTTCTTGCTGTGAGGCGAACGTGCTACTCACGCGCCACCGTGGTGCCCTAAGGCTCATTAGTTAATGCTAATTAAGGCATTTACTAACATGAACAGACAGTTGATAATACATTTACTACAGTATTTGTTTATGTTAGTTAACGATAGTTAATGAAAATACAGTCATTCATTGTTAGTTCATGTTAACTCACGGTGCACTAACTAATGTTAACAAGCACGGACTTGGATGTTAATAATGCATTAGTAAATGTTCAATTATGATTAATAAATGCTGTACAAGTGTTGTTCATGATTAATTCATGTTAGTAAATGCATTAATTCATGAATCTTATTGTAAAGTGTTACCTATTATATGTTATATTATTATATGGCCTTACCCTAACCCTAAACCCAACCCAAATTTTAAGTTTTCTGAATTATGAGGGCATAAGACATGTCCTTGCAAACCATCCTAATAAAGTACAAACAGGTCATATCTATGCTATTATACAATTTTGTGTCCTCGTAAACCTCATAAACCCCTAAACCCAACCCTCAAACACAACTATGGGCAAAGATTGAAATGACCACTTTTAGTATAATTTTCAAGAATGTTGAATTATGAGGACAAAATCCATGACCCCATAAACCAGCTTAATAGAGTACACCTAGGTCATAATTCAGCCCATATATACAGCCCAAATACGTCCCAGAGGCTGCTGTGTATGCTTATTGAGATCTCTCTCGCGAGTGTCATTCGCATCTGCTGTTCTTGTGTAAATCCACCAGGGGCTGCTGTAGACTGACTGATTGACTGACTGATTCCCCCATCCACCCGCTACCCTAAACCCAACCGTTAGTGTTTTTAAAAGCACCGATTGACCAGCCATTTCCCTAAACCCAACCAACACTGTTTTGACAAGAAATACAGAAAAAAGAAAAGCCCCCTGATTATTACAACATTTTCAGATTTTACCACATTCTCACCCTGTTATTTACTCGTTTATTTTATTTTTTGTCATTTGTTTTTGTCTTACCTGCTTTCTGGAATCGTTCTTCACCTAACTCGAACTATGACATTGCAGGCAATTCTTTTCTTTGTTTCAAATCTGTCGACATTTGCTGCAAGCCACTGGACTAACTGGTAACAGCCGAAAAGCCGTCCATACAGAGGTAAGTGGTCAGTTGCTAGTGTGTAAAGTAACGATGTCATACCACCCCGTATAGTTCGTTTTGGCTACATAATTCGTGATCTCCAGAAATGTATATGAGCCTATGTTGTTATAATCATAAATTTCTGTCCTTGTAAAGCACCAAAACCAGTAAACACACATACAAAGATGTGTGCACACACGAGCAAGTCTGGTTTTGTAAATTACAGGGACATTCTATCACTGCCGTAATATATTTTATGCTGTACAAACTGTATTTTCTATTGACCTACACCAACCCTTTACCTATCCCTACCCCTTACAGAGAGAGAGAGAGAGAGAGAGAGAGAGAGAGAGAGAGCATACTGGCATTCACAATTTTCCTCTTCCTAGAGTGTGGTGTATGCAATCCAGCCTCATGAAAGATGCATTTTTTTGCAAACATAATATTATATTGTGTCTTGAATATTTTGTGGTGGCTTTAAAACAAAACGTCTAGTGAGTGGTGGTGAAAAAATAAAAATCAGTTTTCTCATAAATGGGTAAACATAACAATTGTTTATTAGGTTTGTTCATGCTTATATTGTGGCAGATCAGAAATTTAACAGCCAATTTGTAGAACTAAATGTTCCATAATGATTTATTCACTATGTTGTTGCAGACCCATGACACCTTTGATCGTCTTTGGAACAGAAACCAAATGTGAGAGATATCTGCCCCTCCACTGAAAGTCTATTCACCCAAAACACTGAACACAACCCTGTTTTCAGCTAAAACCAGAAAACGTGTTATACCTTTTGAACATTCACTTATAAAACAAAATGGGTTTCAGGTGCAAACTGCAAAACGCAATTTTGTACAAATGATTCCGTCCTGCACATACTGTATGCATTACGTGTTCAATCTATAGACATGTGTGAATATTGACAATCAAAACAACAACCATTAACTACTGTCCTGGCATGCTGAATACATCTATTTGTCTGTGAATTTGAAACATTTTGACAATGTTATTATGTTACTTTTAATCATAAACAAAAGGGGTAAAGTTGTAAAATCCAACAGCTTATTCTAAGTGTGGAGCTGAAAATCTGGAAATATGTTTAGTACATTGTTTCTATGTAAACATCTTTAAATCAAGAGGTTTAATCCTAACCATTAATGCTTTTATTCAACAAAGATGCATTAAATTATTCAAAAACGACAATTGTTGTTTTTAATTATTTCTATTGAAAAAACAAAACTGCACTTGAATTCTGAATCCTGGAAAAAAGTAAATGTAGTATTAGCATGTACAACTTACTTTATTTTCTCAAAAAACAAAACAAAAAATTAATAAATTGAGGAGTAGTGTATCTAAAATGTATAACCCAATTTTATCTCAAATAGTCATTTTTAGAAAGCCGTTCGATCAAATAGAGAGCCAAGAACTTAAAGTCAAGGGTCAAGTTAAGTGCACTGCATCGTGCAATACAATATTTTACTTACACTTAATACTGTGTATTTTAGCTTGGGAATTTACATAATGTGTAAAGCATAGTTAACGCATGCTGCAAGAAAAGGTTAGTGTATAATATATCCAATACGGTATATGAAGCACTTAGGAAAGAGAATTCAGTTTGTTAGAGAGAGAGAGAACGAGGGAGAGGGAGTGTGCTGGAGCAAAACAGTCCTAAACAGTCATTAGTGATGATATTTACTTCAGAGTTCATCAGAATCTAAAAGCTGTGCCAAGCTCTGCCAGAGTGAGTTTTTTGGCAAAGAGTCGCGGGTTGGATTGTGTGCTGTGTTTCCTGCTCTGCATCACACAGTCTTCTAGTTATGTCAGCTGTGCTTTCAAAACAACCTACACAAAGAACATGTATTTCCTCATTCCCTCATATATAAACTATTAATAATGTTGAAATGATTTCATTTCTATTGAAAATATTCTGAAAATACTATGCTAATGTAATACAATTCATCGGAACATAGATATGAAAACAGGTGGCATGTTCACAAAAAAAAAGTCATTTTATCAGCAGTGCACTTAATTTACGAATGTACATGTAACAAAATATGGTACTGTGTTATATAAATATGTCTGAACATATATTTACTATATATATTTTATGGGAACATGTAACTGCATGAGAAACATATGCTTTGTGCTATACAGATCTGTATTTGTCTGCATATTTGTTACCAGCATGTTCTTACGAAATATATCCAACTGTACAAAACCATTTGGTAACACTTTATTTCGATGGTCCATTTGAGTATTAGTAGACTGTTTACTTAATATTTGTTGATACAGACATTCAACAGACATTTAACTGACTATAAGAAACTTTACAAGTACATGCCAACTTACACTAACCCTAACCCCAACCCTAACCCCAACCTAACAGTCTACTTATAATCTAATGAGAGTTAGTTGCAATGTAACTTAAATTCAACAAACGGACCATCAAAATAAAGTGTGGCCAATCATTTTTACGTGTAAACTGATAAAAACGTGTGCTATTACATGTAACAATGTAGTTTTGTCTATAAGTGCTTCTAATCTTTAGACACTATAGCTGCGTCCCAAATGGCATACTTGTGCACTTTTCTACGCCATTTTGTAGTATAAATAGTGTAATAAGTGCGTTCACACTGAAAACTGTAAAAATAATAAGTGCACTTTAATTACCCAGATGATGCACTCATTCCACCGGTAATATGAAGTGTGTAATGATGGACCCTTCGCGCACTCAACGACCGGAGCTTCGTGCACGTAACTGAAGGGGCGGAGCTATCGTGCGCACATGTTGGATAACTTTATTTATTTTGGACTGTGAAAGCAAAATTCTCCTACGAGAGTGATTATAGCGCCTCCCGGTGGTGAATGTGGTTATACTCATGCTAGGTATTATTAGGAATTTTGGTCATTTATTTCTCTAATTTGGCGACTATCAAACGTCATCAGGGAAACGGTTTGAACTTCCGCTTAGTAAAAAAGCTATTAGTGTTCCATTTGGGACAACACTACATACATATACTTTGCTGTTGAGTGTGTAAGTGCATAAGTACATAGTGCATAAGTGCATAGTGTATAGTGTGTCATTTGGGACACAGCTTATGTGAACAGTTTCCTTTTCTTAACTAGCTAACTAGCTAGCTAGCCAGCAACTAACTAACTAACTAAATATAGTTTTAGTTTTATCATTCATATGTTATTTTCTAATAAATAAAACTCCAAACTATTACTGTTACGATGTGTGACGAAGACAACGGAGGCGAGGATCCAAGTGCAGAATTTTAATGTGAAGTCAGTAAGCAGTGGTCATCAGGAGCAAACAGGTATATTCAGATAATTCAAAATCGTGGTCTACAAACAGGCAATAGGTCAAAAACACGGCAAAACAGGAACAAGGAAAACACGTAGTAAAGTCACTGAAACAGATAGCAATACTGAGCAACAACTGTGTGTGTGTGTGTGTGTGTGTGCTGCTTATGTAGTGTGTGTAATCAGTTTCAGACAGTCCTCCGGTGGTGTGTGTGCGCAATAAGTCGTGATCAGGAACAGGAGTGTGTGTGCTGCATGAATGGAAATGTAGTTCTTAAACCGGCTGATCTGTAGTTCAAGGAAGTATGTGTGAACCAGCGATCTCTGATAGAGGAGAGATCGCTGGTGATCGTGACAATTACGAGTTTACAAGTTGGAATTTCATCATTCTAATTCTCAATCACTTCTAAACTTCCAATTCCACAGCAAAAACAAAAACAACTAATAAGCATTAGCACAAATAAATGCAATACAACAAAGATGTAAATTAAGTAGGTTTCTCAGGTTTGTATTTGTGTTTGTTCTTAATTGGATTCCCATTACAAACACAAAGACAGTGACACTTTACTTCAAGCTATAATGCACAGATCCAATATAATGATTGTACATGATATACATGATTTCAGCCCCGATTATGACTCGCCGACAGGTTTTGAGAAATTGCCGACAAATGCCTGAAATCACAGGCAAATCGGTGCTCGTGCACATGACAATCACACAATATGAACTGTCAAAGACGCAATCTTAGAGAATCGCCAATGAGTTGCCGATGCCCATGAGATATTTGGCGTGCTAAATATCTGGAGCTGTTGGTGATTCAAATCATGCCGTGTAAAATGTGTTTTGACTGAAAATAACATCGGCGGACGCCTACAGCCAATGAGAGAGCAGCATCCACTAGTGTGGGTACCTGCAGGCCAGCGGGAGGTTGAGGGAGAAGTTAAAAGCACTCATTTTCAGTTTATTCGGACCCAAGAAATGGAGGGAAAATTTGTGTAAATTTGGCAGGAGCCCCGTGTCTGTTTGACATGTCATGTGAGCAATATCACAACCCATCCCCGTCAGAAAATGAAGAAGTTGAGGAGAAATTGCTAATTCCCTTCAAAGCCAGGTGAGCAAATATGTACATTTTCTACCCTATTAAAGGCTTCTTTCTCGTTATGTAGTTTATAACAAAAGATATACTATGTATTTTTGGGTATGAGATGTAGTTTGGACAAAGTTGTCGGCGATTCTTCCTATTTTGAAGTCATGCAGTGTGAAACTCCCTGCTGCCGATCCATCTTGCAGTGTAAACAAGGCAGTGACAAAACGCTAGCCTAGATAATAATGCAGTGTGAAAACATCTGTGACACGACTACTTTGAAAATCATGCAGTGCAATCTCGGCATTAGGCTAATGGTTGGTTTGAAGTGACGTGATAAAAGTGTTGCTCCATATACGTAGGTGGAAGGGACAAACTACAGGTTTTCATGTTTATATCAGTTTTATCTTCATTCATTCATTCATTCATTTTCTTTTCGGCTTAGTCCCTTTTTTAATCCGGGGTCACCACAGCGGTACGAACCGCGAACTTATCCAGCATTTTGTTTTACGCAGTGGATGCCCTTCCAGCCACAACCCATCTCTGAGAAACATCCATACACACTCATTCACTCATTCACAATTTAGCCTACCCAATTCACCTATACCACATGTCTTTAGACTTGTGGGGGCAACTGGAGCACAAACTCACGCAACCACGGGGAGAACATGCAAACTCCACACAGAAATGCCAACTGACCCAGCTGAGGCTCGAACCAGCGACCTTCTTACTGTGAGGCAAACGTGCTACTCACTATGCTACCGTGGCACTCAGTTTTATCTTCTAAACATAAATATTGTCAATGTTTTGGAACACACTAGCTTATACTGTAGATATCTTAAATAACTAACAATACAGATACTAACATTTAAAAAAAACATTGTTTTAATTTCATGGGACCTTTAAAAGTACAATAATTTGGAGGAAAAATGGAGTGGTTTTGTGATAAGCAGACAGTCCTCATAGTCAAGCCCTGTATTGCAATAAATTTTAGTTTCATGGGTAAAGATCAATCGCTTAAAGTGCATTTACAAACAGCTATTTAACGCACTGAATGAAAGCTAAAATCTGACAAAGGCACTTTAAGACCCCATTTTTCAAAGCCAAATGTTAAATTACACCAAAACCTCCCTGCCACATTTACAAGAACCATAACAAATGTCTTTCACCGCATTAAAACCGCATGCAGCAGAAGTGGGAGCTCGTTTTATTCCACATCTCACCGGGACTCTGCTTTATTGCTTTGGACAGAGTGACTCCTCATCAGAAGAGAATAGATGTCCTCCGTGTCATTGATCAAGCTGTTAATTTAGCAGGAAAGCGCTGGAGGGGCCACAGTTTGGCATTCCTATTTCCTGGAGTGTAGCTGAGGACACACATTGTGTCTTATAGCGATCGATGTCGTCCCCCTTTCAGGCTCGGAGTGAAACTCTGACGGGGCAGTTGTTCGCACGCTGACGTTTTGTTTAAATAAATGCTTTCCAATAGATGCAATAAACGCTGCTCACATTGAGCTGTTCGTGCAATAAATCAGCACCATACAGTTGAGCTCTTTCATTAAGGTGATAGTCCGGGAGAGAGAAGAATCTCAAATGTGATTTTGAAAAGAGGTAATTAGAGCATCGGATTGCATTTTGAGACTCTGTCCTCCACAGAGGGTTTTCATTTTCGCTGATTTGCACAATACAGCAACAGGCTGTTTATGCATGTAAGCTACGAACTAATGAGTCTCAAAAAATGTTATGTGCTATTACCAACCCAAGACTTGTAGCTTTATAAATAATTTTCTGCTTATTAATAGTTAGTAAGGTAGTAGTTGGGTTTAGGTATTGGTAGGATAAGGGATGTACAATAAAATCATACTTTGAAAGTACTAATGAGTAGGCCCACACGGAATCTGCGCGCGCAGAATTCCGCAGATTTCCACAGATTTTTAGCCCATCATTGATTCAGTTTTTTTACTTGTGTAAATGTGTGTAAATTTATATTTATTCCGTTTTTAAATTAATTTCAGTAATAATATTGACTAAAAGGGAAATATTCATATGATTTATTTACAAAACTGTTTGTAAAGTACTATTTTCTGTCTTTTAGTAGAGATTTTATACGAGAGACTTGCTTTGTTTACTAAATAAAGTTGATCTAATTGGATTCACACTGTAAGCATTAAATAATAGTTAAAAAGGTGTTACTTTTTATTTCATATATTAAGATTTTAGTTATGATACTCCCAAAATCATTCCGCATAAATCCGCAGATTTTGAACAAAATTTTGCGCAGAAATAGCAAAAAATGTCCGCAGATTCCGTCTGGCCCTACTAATGAGCAGCCAATGTACAGTATTAATAAAAGGCAAGTAATAAGCCAGTGGTTAACTGTGGGTATTGGTACTTAAACTAAAGTGTTGCCAATTTTATTTTCTTCTCCAAAACATACATATTCATACAATTTGTGTCTGTATTATATGCAACACAGGCTCACTCTGAAAACGTAGTCCCATGTACATCTCTGGAGACCACACATTATGTGGTCAGAGGTGCATACATTTTTTTAAATGAACGCTACTGGGTGGTATGACAGCGTTCCTTTTCGCGCTTACCAGCTGCCTGCTCACCTCCGTGTCGGCGACTTTCCCGCTGCAATTAGTTTGTCCTGTTAGTTCGCCGTGTTTGTCAGTGGACTTGAGAAACTGAGAGGAGTTGACCACGACAACGGGGTTCAAGTCTGGTGAAGAGTGGTTCCAGAAAGCAGGTAAGACAAAAACAGAATCCAAAAAATTAAATAAACCAGCAAAAAACACGATGAGAATGTGGTAAAAATCTGAAAACGTGGTAAAAATGAGACGAGGGCTTTTATTTTTTTCTGGTTTGCTTTTTTGAAAATTGTTGTTTGGGTTTAGGGAAGTGTGTAAGTGGGTCAATCGATAAAATTTTGGTTGGGTTTAGGGAAGGAGGAGGGCGGGTCAGTCGATTGGTCGGTCAGTCAGTCAGTCAGTCAAACAGTCAGTCAAACAGTCAGTCGTCAGTGGCCTCTGTTGGGTTTACGCGAGAACAGCAGGTGTGAACGGCACTCACGAGAGACATTTTAGATCTCAGAAAGCGTACACGGTGTCCTCTTGGGGATTCGCGAAAGCAAAAACTGCAGAAATATGTACCTCCCGCAATGTATTTTGTGGCCTCCAGAAACGTACTTAGGACTATGTTTTCAGAATGAGCCTGGGTTGAAAATATGCTGAAGGTAATACAATTGTGATGAGAACAACTTTTAATAAGTAGATCACTTACAATTTGTGGTCCATGACTGATTACATATTACATTATGAGAATTGTAATTGGTAACGTAATCTAGATTATTCAATGTAGTTAAAGCATTCTGACAACCTTTGGAATACTTTAACAGTTAAAAGGAAGTTAAATTGTAATGATTAAAAAAAAAGTTTTCTGCTTTTACTGAATTTATCAAGAGATTGTTTGGGTGAAATGTTAATATTTGTTTTATTGATAGCATTTCTTAGATATTTTAAATAAAACATTTAAAAGATTCAAAATAGGCAGAACATTGGGCAGAGCAAAATCAGAGATATTTAGCCAAAAATTGATCTCATAATTCTTCTGAAATTGAAGATATCATGAATATTGAATATAAATATGCCTGAAAACATGGCATCTTTTATGTTTTTTTAAGTAAAAAAACCCTTATTTTATGGTGTCTTTTTTACACATGCAACTAACTGTAACCTAAGTAATCTGACAATGGTGTGTATATATATATATATATATATATATATATATATATATA
>CAIGQQ010037704.1:3098750-3108904 GCA_903798035.1 Danio albolineatus
CAGGGTTCGTCACCCCTGCATTACATAGACAACAATTTGATGCATACTGTATGTTTTTTACATAGTACATAATATATCACAAATACCACAGGAATGTGAATCAGCCACATACATAATATATTTTTGTGTACTGTGTATTTACATATAAATGTAAACATTTATATATATACATGTACATATAAATGTAAACATTTATATATACACAAAAATATACCAAAAAATATTGAAAAATAAAAAATAAATAAAATATAGAACAATCATTCATTTTCTTTTTGGCTTAGTCCCTTTATTAATCTGGGGTCGCCACATCGGAATGAACCGCCAACTTAGCCAGCATATGCTTTACGCAGCAGATGCCCTTCCAGCTGCAACTCATCAATGGGAAACACCCATAAACTTTCATTTACACGCATATACTACAGACAATTTAGCTTACCCAATTCACCTATACCGCATGTCTTTGGACTCATGGGGGAAACCAGAGCACCCGGAGAAAACCCACGCAACCACGGGGAGAACATTCACACAGAAATGGCAAATGACCGAGCCGAGGCTTGAACCAGCGACCCTCTTGCTGTGAGGCGACAGCACTACCTACTGCGCCACCACACCACCATAATATAGATCAATTAATTGCAATTAATATTTTAACAGCAATACAAATTAAAAGGTTAAAATGTTATAATAATTGTATTTATTATTATTATTTTATTTTATTTATTTATTAATATTTATTTAATTATTCATTTTAATTTTTACATAAAAACTGATTGTTTTGATAAGCATATATTTTCTATAAAAAGTCTTAAAAGTATAGCTTAAAAGTCTACTACTGTCTTAACCTTTGCATAGCACTTTATCTTTTATAATGCAAGTTTTGACCAAATGTATCGAATGACAGGACAAACTGAGCACTCACAAAAGTACCTTAACCTTTACAGCTGGTAAATTCATAACCCATATTGCAATGCTTTTTCATGATGACTTATTTCCAACATTCAAGCTGAGCTTGTCTGAGCTCCAGGCAGTCAGTGAGTGCTTTGAGCACACCTCCCCAGATGAGAACAGTGCACGTTGGACACATGACACAAGAAAACACCACAAGCCATGTGCTCACATGAAACAGGACTAGAACACGCAACGGAAGCACATGACCACTTTGTAAACACAGGGCCACGTGCTTAGACAACAAAAAAAAGCAGACGCCAGACACTAGCACACGATAAAATGATAACACCTTACCGTGAGCTCACACATATGCAACACGAATGTTTCATTTCAGCGCCATCCAAAACCAAAACCAACTAGACTGAGACGCTGAGAATGAAACAGTGCGATGCCGACAGAACAAACACAAACACGAGTACAAGGGCGCACATCCCAAGCACGCCCAGATCCCGCATGCCCACATCAAGCGGGAGTGCGCGTGTGCTGAGCACAATCATGACAGCACCCATACAGAGACACAATGACAAAAGATGAGTGCTTGACCTGAGAAAACTCGAGCCGAGCACCCCATACAGGACAAGACAGAGCTAGTGTCTGGACTCTGCCACCAAAACAAGAAATAACAAGACTGGAGTGGCAGAACCCTGACACACTTACACTGATTCTGCACATTTGACTGATTGTTTGCCTTTATTTCTTAACCTCATTGTACATTAATTTTTAATGTCATTATTAATTATTAAAAATGATATTCAGCAAAAGAAAGGGTATGTTTCGTATTTTTCAATGAAAATAAAAGGAGGCAACGTATTTTTCAATGAAAATAAAAGGAGGCAGTTATGTTATAGGCTCTTTTTTGTTTTAAATATGCATACAGTGAAGATGACAGTCAAATAAATATGTAACTACATGTTGCCTTAACATTTTTGGTGTCTTTTGAGTTGTTAATATCAAAATGAAAATAGACAGCTCCTTATATCATGTTTTTTAATTTATTGTTGAGATGAAACAACCTACAGTAGGTGAAACAACCTAGCCAGGGTGATGTGAAGGACGTTTTAAAGAAGCCTATACTTTTTTCTCTGAAGATTTATCCGACGTGTCCTCTGGAGTTTGTTTTCCATGTCAAACTTGCGAAGTCTGAACTTACTGGAAAAGGATGCAAGACTGAACTTTGTGCACTTAATATTGAGGGAAAAGCCCCAATCATTCCAGAGACTTACTGTATCAACTCTTAGTGCATGACTTAGAGTTATGTATTAGCGTGTGTATAACTCTAAGTTACTGCAGTAACGGGTCAGAACATATTTACACAATAATGTATTTGAGTAGAGAAGTGGGGCAAGGGTAAATCAAACATAGAGACAAAAGTGAGCACTATTTATGGATAACACATACAAGCACTGCATTTTTTCCAAGAAAAATCAGCTATTTGTCAGCCTAGTATGAAAGCTCTAAATTTTCATTTGCTGCATCATTTCAAGAATCTAATTCAATTCAAGAATGCCAATGATGGCTTGTTGAAAGGAGTGCAATAATTGCAATTTAATGCCCAGTAATAATTATAATAAGTTTATAAAATCTCTATCCAACTTTAAGTCCCATCTAGTTTGCTTATATGCAAGCGCCGACCCTGATCATATTGTATTCACACATCATATTGTATTCAAAATCCACCATCCACCATTTTTATGTAAAATCAGCACAGCTATTTTTGACACTGTCAGTTAAAACACAAGCAGTCCAATTACGCAGCACTAAACTCACTGTCAAAATAAATAAAGCGCCTCACTATAAAAACTATTTATAGAAGCAGGCTTATGTTTTCAATCCATCTGATTCAAAACACAATTACACGCTATACTAACCCATCTCTGAACAGAATGTCAGCTTATGTTTTTCTTTTCAAACAATTTGATGGAGCTCAATAAATGGTGTAATGGAGCGTGACCAGGTGGTGTCATGCTGCTCATTATTAAATAATGAAATATTACAGCGCTTTAATAACACCGCTCATGACCGGTCTCATAAATTGTCATTGCAAAACAGTCCTACACAAGCACATGCATTTCATTATTATTATTCATTATTATTATTATTATTATTATTATTATTATTATTATTATTATTTTGCTCACCCTCATTTCGTTCCAAAGACAAATGACTTTCTATTTCCTTTAAAACACAAATGGAGCAAGTAAAAAGAATGTTGCTCTTTTCTGCAAGTGAAATCCATATGCATTAACAATCAGCCTAAAGTTTACAACTTGTTCCAACTTTCTGTGATCCATCTGCACTTTAAGAAGCAGTCATTTTTGCTATTCTTTTTTTTGTTTTTTTTTGCATTTTGAATTATACTTTTGCTCTGTATTTCACAACAGCATAGTGTACTCAACTATAAATAAGAATGCTTCAAACACAACAGGAATCCTGGTTTTTGGACAACAATTCAGGTTAATTTTGTACAGTAATTTAGCTATAATGGATCTCCAAACGGCAAGATATTTAGATATTTGATATTTGGTGGGCATGCACATGCACGAATGTTGGAACGACTTTTGTGTGTGGTTGATTCACATTACTGTGGTATTTGTGATTGTGAGTTCCTGTTTCATCGCGTCTGAGTTCAGTCTGTCATTCTTTAGTGTTTATCTCTGACTGTCTTTCTCTGGAAAGAATGTCCCAAGAGAGGGAGGGTAGAACTAACTAATGTTTATTTAAAGGCACAGGCATAACAACTGGTACGATTACCTCTGACCTCAAAATTGACATTTTTGACAAGATATAAAAAATGATCTGATGGGTTTTTTACCTGAAACTTCAGTGACACAGAAGACTTATTTTACATCTTACATCAGCCCTACAAGTCCCGAACCATGCAAGCCAGAGGCGACAGCGGCGAGGAAAAAACTTCACCAATTATTTTTTTGCAGTTTTTGTGAATCCACCAGAGGCCGCTGTGTACGTATTTTCAGATCTCAATGTTCTTTCATGAGTGGTATTTGCACCTGCTGTTCTCGCGTAAATCCACTGAGGCTGTAGTCGACTGACTGACTGACTGACTGACTGACCGACTGATCCCCCCCGACCATCTCCTTCCCTAAACTTAATCGATATTGTTTTTTAAGAGTTTGCCCTTGCTGATAGGGCCAGACGGAATCTGCGGACATTTTTAGCTATTTCTGAGGATTATTTTGTTAAAAATCTGCGGATTTATGCGGATTTATTTTGGGAGTATCACAACTAAAACCTTAATATATGAAATAAAAGTAATCCCCTTTTAACTTCTATGTAATGTTTACAATGCAAATCCAATTAGATCCACTTTATTTGGTAAACACAGCAAGTCTATCAAATAAAATCTCTACTAAAAGACAGAAAATAGTACTTTACAAACTGTTTTGTAAATAAATAATATGAATATTTTCATATTAGTCAATTATTATTACTGAAATGAATTTAAAATCTGAATAAATATAAATTTCCACACATTTACACTAGTAAATAAACCGAATCAATGATGGGCTAAAAATGTACGGAAATCTGCGGAATTCTGCGCGTGCAGATTCCGTGTGGCCTTACTGATGATTGATTCGTAGGATCCTCGAGCCCGGGGCTCCCAGATCAGATTTGCCTGATCACACTCTTCCCTAAACCCAACCGATAGTGTTTTCAAAACAAATCCAGAAAAATAAAAGTCATCGTGTGATTATTACTTATTATTACGTCTGATTTTTACATCTTACCACATTCACACCGTTATTTACTTGTATTTTTTTATTTTTGCCTTCTGTTTTTGTTTTACCTGCTTTCTGGAACCGTTTGCCAGACTCAAACCCTGTTGTCGCGATCAACTCGTCTCTACATCTCAAGACTGCCGACGTATGCGGCGAGCTATTGGGCAAACTGGTAACAGCGAAAAAGACGTCCACACGGAGTTAAGCCCTCAACCAATAGCACGAAAAGAAAGCGTCAGCAGCTTCACACCACCCAGTAGCATTTGTTTTAAAGACAAAGTGCAGCCATATGTAGCTCTGGCTACATAATTCACACTCTCCAGAAATGTATACAGGGGTACGTTTTTACAATGTGCCTGTGTTGTGACAATATATAATATTTCACTAGCTTTTTGTAAGATACTAGTATTCAGCTTAAAGTGCCATTTTTAAAGGATCAACTAGGTTAATTGGGGTAACTAGACAAGTTAGTTAAGTAGGCAGTTCAATAGACAAAAATGGTCTGAAAAAAAAAACTTTCTTAAGGGGGCTAATAAAATTTACCTTGGCAACTTGTATGTATTTATTTATTTTTACATTTTTATTGCAGACAAACTAAAATAAATACTTTCTCCACAAGGAAAATGTGGAAGAAAATATTGTAATAAAATGTACTTGCTCTGTTAGACATCACTTGGAAAATATTTGAAAAAGAATTAAAGTTTCACAGGACGGCTACAAATGTTTATTGTATGTTTGCATATTTCTGAAATGACAACTACTTTTTATTTATTTCTTACGTCCTTCCTTCTATTTCTTCCTTTTTTTCTTTATATCTTTTTTAGACAAGACAGTATGATGTCTGGACAGTAAGTTTCAGTAGAGGAACGTGACGAAAAAGATAATTTAGTGTTTAGAGAGAGATAAGGATTTCTCATCTCCTAGTTTCTCCAGACGGTGTTGATCAAAAGTTGAGTGTGCAGGCCTGCTGCAGGTCTTCACTTCAGAAAAGTTTGATTTAGATCAAAAGAGTGGCTTTCACACATATTCCCTCATCTAACAGTGGACTGCAGACAGATTTATCAATACGAGGTCCAGTGCAGGACTCATGGCTCAGCATGAAACAGTCCATCGCATTATGGATACATGATGAAAATCACTTCATTTCATTCATTTGATCTAATTGATTTAAGGAAGATGTTTCTGTTTCAAGGATTTCGAATTTCTATTATGTAATGGTAAAGCTGTTTCCCTGGATAGTAAAGAAAAGTTATTCCATAAAGTTAACAAAAAATTAGCAGACATGGCCATACTGTATTTAGCTTAATCTGATCAGGAATATTCCACTCCGAAATATATATGTTTATGTACTATAATAAATTGATTAAATTGCTCAAAATGAGTGCAGGAAACCATTGTTTATCTCAGCGTGGAAATTAAAATAAGCCTGATTCATTTTAATTATTTTTATTAAAATTGATATTTATTTATTTATTTATTTATTTATTTATTTATTTATTTATTTATTAGTTTGTTGGTTGGTTGGTTGGTTGGTTGGTTGGTTGGTTGGTTAGTTGGTTGGTTTGTTTGTTTGTTTGTTTGTTTATTTGTTGGTTTATTTTATTAGGGCAAATATGCTTAAACAGAGTATTGAGCAGCCTTAAATTCCTTTTTTAAATATAAATTTTCAAAGATTTCAAACAAACTTCTTTCACATTTCTTTTATGGAGTACTGTTTCTAGAATCTTGAAACAGTTAGTTTAAAACTTTACTTAACAATTAAAACAAATAATTTAATCCATTTTGAAATCAGGCCATAAAAATATCAATGTAAAGCACTGTGAACAATTGCCAAACACATGTATTAATATGCATGCTAAGAATGTATTCTGAATGACAAATACAATTTTTAAAACAATATCTTAACTGGATCCTCTGGTATTTATAGATCTGAGCAACATACAGTAGGTAGTGTTTTATTCCTGACTGACTAATTCAAGAGTCACTTCTTTTTGTTCAAAAAGAAGTGCAAACCAGCAAACCAGGTCTAAAATCATCTGAAGTGTCTGAATCACAACCATACTGCAAATAACATAAATCCATCACCCCTGTAGGAGATAATTCCATATTTTAGTATTATAAAAGACTTTCATTCAAACCCTGCAAAGCTTCAAAGTCAAGCACATGCTTCCATTAGACGAGAAAAGACCCAAATAATCTCAAACCTGCAAGAGTTGCTGAATCACTCGGAACTAGTCCCTTGTTTTGTTCTTGAATATTTTTAAACAAAATGACTGAATGAATCACAGGCTGACTCACAAAGATTCGATGTTGTGTGCATTTTTTTTTTTTTTATCAATGGCATGAATGATTTATAGACTCAATCATGAACACTTTTTAGATTTTTTCCTGAATATGTAAATGTTTTGAACAAATTAGTTTTGCGAGCAACTTACAGTATTTTGTTCCTTAATGAAGCCTAATTCATTAATTCAATCATAATGAGTCACTGGTTTAATCTGGGAATGAATTAATGTTTTTGAAATAAACTGATTGTGAGAATAATTCAGATTCATTTATAAATAGTCACTGACTTAAATCCTAAATAATTAATGTTTAATAACAGATAGGTTGAATGAATAATTTAACAAATACAAATGAAATACCTGCTTTGTTAAATGAAAACATACTGTAACTCTATATTTCTTTCACATCCTGTGGAATCCAATTTAGTATGAAATCATTTAAAATTCTTGAATCACACTCCTACTGCAAATAACAAAATTCAACTCCCTCTTAGGAGATAGTGTCACGACCACCAGCGATCTACAGCCAGAGATCGCTGTTTAACACACACACACGCACACATCTCATGAACTACAAATCTGCTTGTAAATACAGTCATGCAACACACACAAACACCTGCTCCAAGTCACCATCTGATTAGACTCTCACAGCTGAAGCTGCTTCTGGACTGATTACACACACTACATAAGCAGCACATACACTCACCCTCATTGCTGAGTATTGTTATCTGTATGTGACCTTACAACGCATTTCCTTTGTTCCTGTCTTCCGTGTTTTGATCCTTGCCTTGCTTGTTTGTTTTTCCTTGCCTGCCACCAGCCTTTTGACTACTTGCCTGTTCTTGACTACGATTCTGGATTCCTGTACTTTCCTAATTAAATCTGCGATTGGGTCCTCACCTCTGTTGTCGGTGTCATTCCCAGCATTACAGATACATCCACCATTTAGTGTTATAAAAGGCTTCAAACTAATTCTGACTAAGTCAAGTACAAGCTTATATTTGCAATTGGTCGACATCATTCAGCGCGAGAGAATGACCACCACGGCTTATCAATACTGAAGTAGTCAGTGTGTGTGTGTGAGCATATCTGCTAACACTCGTTTTTATCGGGAGTCATCCGTATTTCAGACACCTCACCCCTAAATCTAACCACCCGGTCTCCCAGCACATTGCTCTATTCTTAACTATAAGTAAAAACAACGCCACACATTCAGTATTAGTGCACACAGCGGCAAAAGCTGAACCATTGAGAAACGGGACCGCCGCACGTGTGTGAGAGTTGATGTAGCCGTAGCAACGACAAACAGCAGTGAAACGCAGCTCACAAACGCATTTTAATCTGTAAACAAAGCGACACGCATCGCGTTTACAACGTGCTTTTAGACGCAATATGAGAATACAAGTTAACCAGATACACTACAAGTGGTTACAAGTTACAAAACACAGTTAAATGCATCATTTACAAGCTAGAGAAAACAATGAGGCGACCGTTTTAGTCGCACTTACTATGGCTAGTCCGCCCCTGCATACATCAAGTCTTTGCTGATCCGTCATTTAACAAATGATCGACGAATACTTTGTTGTAAGCATGTAGATTTTAGAAGCACTCCTCAGAGGGAACAGTCTCATCTGTGGTTCATTTGCACACTTCCTATAATATACAGCCAAGCACAGTGCTCTTCTCTGTGTTGCCAGATGTAGCTGACTGACTCCAATCCAAACCCTATCTAAAAGGTTTTACCTGCACAATCAAAATTAAAACAGCCCAATCTGGCAACTTTTGCTCGCTGCTGCTTCTGCTTGTGGGCGGGGTTGGGGTTTCGAATCTCCCGGGGCTGCGTGCGCACAAATGGGCGGGGCATATGTTTCGTGTTCACATCATGCCGAAACGGCTAAAGACTCGTAAGCACAGTGACTCGTTTGAGGAACTATGAGTTGACTCTTTTATGGATGAATCAATAGTTTTAAACACTATGCACTTTCAGATTTAAGCCTTAGCTGGACATTTCACTTCACTTAGAGTTTTGTTACACACTGCATGCAAGCTCATTTTCAAAAACCCATAATAGGGGCTCTTTAAGATCTGAAAATACGTTCACAGCTGCCTCTGGTGGATGCACAAAAACAAAAACTGCAAAAAAATTTTTATAAATAACCATACCTTCTGGGATGTATTTTATGATCTCCAGAAATGTATATAGGGGTACGTATCAATAATGAGTCATTGTTGAACTAAGCAGTATAAGTGAAGAAGCCAGCTTTTGGACAATATCTAAAATAGTTACATTTGCTTGTGAGATCAGACCAGTAGCCGTTGGAAATAAATAATAATAATAATAAAAAAAAAAAAACAGGTTCTCTTGTTTTCTTCAGTCCAACTTCCAGTTCCGGTTGATGTTTTCATATTAAAGTCATATGGAAAAGCTGGAAGTGAACTTTAGCCAACTCACAGCTATTCCTACGATAGCCGAGAGAGCTTAACACGGTGCAGTTTAAGAAAGCATTGCAATTACAAAAAACACAGTCAAATTAAGAAACAATCTTCATCAATTTGACAGCACACCTGTTGCAAATTCTCACAAAACAAACAACTGAAGAAACACGCTGTATTTGGTCACAACACCAACAACTAAAGAAACGCACTGCATTTGGTCACAACACCAACATTGGAATCGTGTAATCAGGATAATAAAACAAAATAAAAAAATCACCTTTCAAAGACCATCAACAGCTTTACTGAGCAATAGTCCAACGCTATCTCACGGCAATTCGTAACTTTTAATTTAGTGGCTAGTTCGTATAAATTACGTACGATGTAATTCGTACAATTCAGTACAATTTGCTCATCAACCAATGACGGTTGTGTTTAGGGGTGGGGTTGGGTGCCACGCCTCCTTTTTTAAATCGTACATTTTCGTACGACTGAACTTGTACGAATTCGTACGAATTAGCCACTAAGCTGGCAAAACGTAAAATGCTTACGTTTTCTCGTGAGATCAGGCTGAATAGTCACACCATAATAACACATCCTTATCTCAGCAGAGATTTCCGTTGTGTTATGTGTTTATTTGCTAGTGACTTTAGTGATGCCATAAGAACACATCCATATGTCAGCAAGTATTTTCGTTGTGTTACCTGTTTATTTTTTCTTGACTTTTCCGTTGCTTATATATATATATATA
>CAIGQQ010037704.1:3109304-3124994 GCA_903798035.1 Danio albolineatus
CAAAAACCTCTAAATCTACCTATTAGGACAAGACAGTGTATTTAGCTGAAAAAATACTAAAGATGCAATTAGAAATAATTTTTCCAAACATAAAACCCATTACACAAACCACCTAAACTTAAAAATACATCTGTTAAGCGAGTGGTGGTTTATTCCTCTGTGGTAAACCAGGGAAAAAGCAGAAGGAAAATTAATGAATGAAATCTGTCCAAAAAATGCATTAAAACAATAACATTAAAACTGACATTAATTAAATCTTAACAATCAGTTGTCATTTCTGATATTTGGGATTTAGATTTAATGTAAGTAGAGCAATGTACAGTAAACATTATAAGCTAAGCTTGGTAGATTCAAATATTGTAGTTTAAAACAATCAATATCTGTGCATTGTCCATGAATATAAAGAGCTTATCAGATGTAGGTTATATGAAGTAGGCTATTATAAATGTATAGTTTTATGCATTATATTTATCTTTTAAAAAAATAGCTTACAATAGCAGATAAAGTACAGGGTGGTCTTACTGGGCAAAAAGGGTATGTCCCTTAGATGCTGTCATTCATTCATTCATTCTCACCATACTTGAGATCTTGGTCTTTTTCGTCTCTTGTTTATCAACATAGCATCCATGTGGGATAAAAGAACGTTTTTCTTTACTCTGTCTTTCGTGAAGCGCAGTTGCCGTTAAATGTATAGTAAATCAGACTCATTCAAAGTCGCGTCGCTGCGCAAACAAACGTTATGATTGCATGCTGCACCGACTCTATATTGTGTTTTCTTTTTCTTACAATGCATGAATTTTAAGGTACGAGACGTTTTCATTTTCTATTCACTGACAGTCAGACAGGCTCATTCAGTTTATCAAGCTCCGTTTTTTAAAATCTAAATCGGAAGCAGAATAAAACGCTCTTATAAAAGTCGGCTCTTCAGCACGCTGCTACATTGAAAACATATGATACGATTTGCGCCTTCTGATTGGTTCTTGGGATACAGCGGCTTTTGCTGTCAAAGGCAAGTGGTGTTTAGCGGCTTTTGCATACAAACTGTTATTTCTGAATGCGCTGATGCTGCAATTTAGATGATTTGAAGCAAATTCAATTAAATTTAATTCACCTTTATTTGCAGTACTCTCTGCAACTCTCACATGGTCGCCCACTAAAGCTAAGCAGGGCTGCACCCGGTCAGTACCTGGATGGGAGACCACATGGAAAAGCTAGGTTGCCGCCAGAAGTGGTGTTAGTGAGGCCAACAGGGGGTGCTCAACCTGCTGTCTATGTGGGTCCTAATGCCCCAGTATAGTGAAGGGAACTCTATACTGCTCAGTGAGCTCGAAAAAGAGTAGAGTTTAACCCCGGCATCCTGGCTAGATCTGCCCATTACCCTCTGTCCATCATGGCCTCCTAACCATCCACATATCATAATTGGCTTCATCTCCTCTCCACCAATCAGCTGGTGTGTGGTGTGCGGTCTGGTGCAATATGGCTGCCATCGCGTCATCCAGGTGGATGCTGCACACCGGTGGTGGATGAGGAGACCCCCCCCAAACCCGATTGTGTAAAAAGCACTTTGAGTGTCTTACAAAGCGCTTTATAAATGTAAGGAATTAATTAAAGCATTCACTCATTAGCTCATTTTTGGCAAAAGTGGCATTTAGCGGCGAGAGAACTACCTGGATCCAAACACAGCTCCAATGTCATCGTAAAATTTGCTGATGACACAACAGTGGTGGGTCTAATCACTGATAATGATGAGAACTATGGTGTCAGGAAAACCACCTCTCACTCAACATCAGCAAAACCAAGGAGCTGGTAGTGGATTTCAGGAGAGAGAAGAAAGAACACACTCCCATCACCATCAACGGCACACCAGTTGAGAGGGTCAGCACTTTCAAGTTTCTCGAAGTTCACATCGCTGAGGATCTGACATGGACTGCTCACACAGACGCAGTGCTGAGGAAGGCACAACAACGCCTCTTCTTCCTCAGGCGTCTCAGGAGGTTTGGAATGAGCCCCCACATCCTCCGCTCGTTCTACACCTGCACTGTGGAGAGCATCCTGACTGGCTGTATCACCACCTGGTACGGAAACAGCACCAGCAGCAATCGCAATGGTCTACAAAGGATCATGCGAACTGCTGGCCGCGTAGTAGGAGGTGAGCTTCCCTCCCTCCAGGACATCTACACCAGGCGGTGCATGAGGAAAGCCAAGAGAATCATCAGCGACTCCAGCCACCCAAGCCATAGACTTTTTTCTCTGCTACCCTCAGGCAGACGGTTCTGCAGCATCCGGTCACGCACCAGCCGACTGAAGGAAAGCTTCTTTCCACAGACTATCAGGCTGATGAACACTTAACACACCTCACACAAACTCTTTTCATACCACTCACTGCACACCATCAACATGTAGCATGCACTGCACTTTAATCAATCCATACTTAAAACAATACTGCCTACAACTACGGGTACACCTATTTACATATTCATTGTCTTACTGTACACGTACTGCTGTCAACATTGCAATTGTACATTGTTTTGTTTCCCTTTGGGAGTATTTTGTTGCATGTTGTATTTTTGCACTGTGTGTATTTTGCGCTGTCTGTATTTTGCACTGTCGTTGTATCTGCACTGTCGTTGTATCTGCACTGTCTGTATTTTGCACTGTCGTTGTATTTGCACTGTCTGTATTTTGCACTGTCGTTGTATTTGCACTGTCTGTATTTTGCACTGTCGTTGTATTTGCACTGTCTGTATTTTGCACTGTCGTTGTATTGCACTCTCTGTATTTTTCACTGTCTGGAGCCAGCACCTAAGCTTTTCACTCATCATAGCACACGTGCTGCTGATGATGTGACAATAAAAGTGATTTGATTTTGATTTGATTTGATTTGATGAATTACTACAGCTGGACACAAATACCTTGTGGTAATGGCAGATGTAGTATGTCTGGATTCCATTCATACTACTCCTATTTATATGTGAGAACTACAAATTACTTTGAAATGCTACCGTACACCTAAACAAAGTTTTTTTGAGCAGCTTTAGCAACTTTGCACTTACAGTGAAGATGGAAATCAATCAGATGTGACTCAGATGTGAGTCATCATGTATATGGTTGAACAATCATGTATATGGTTGAAAAAGTTACTTAAAATTGTATAAACTAACATGAATGAATGAATGAATAAATAAATAAATACATAAATAAATAAATAAATGTTAAATTCTAAAAAAAAAACAATCACACGTAAACATTTGATGCTGTTAAATGTTTTGTTATAGTATTACTTTTATATATTAGCATGGAGGGAGGCAGGCATAAAATGCTTGTGGCTATTATTATATATTAGTAGATTAGATTAAAATATCATATGAAAGGTATCCAAACAGTCGCTCAGCTGTTGCAAAACACATGCAAGTTCAGTGTCTCTCTTTCTATTCAAGTTTGCCAAAATCTCTCCCCATTTTGAAAATGCCATTATTGATCCTAGTTTTACTGTACTTCTTGTCCCAATTTGAATGACCTGAACGTCTTCATATTTTTGCAAAATCACCTGCAGCAAATGTTAATAAATGCATGACTTTCTAAAAGCTATAACTACAATGTCAGCATTTATTGAGGACATGCAACTTTTTTGGGATGTTATAATTTTATATACAGTATATATATACATTAACAAAATATCAGATTGTTCTATTGGTTTTTGGATGTTTTATGTTATAAAAAGTCTTACATATTGTTTAAAACATCCGATTCCAGGGTGATCAGACACTTCAGGTAACCCACCTTAATATTTCTCATGATAGCTGGTTAAGTAAAAAGTGACATTTGGTGAGCTCTAAGTATCAAGCAAAGTGTTTTTTCTAGTAGCATTTTTTTTTTATGGGAGCAGCATATCGAGACATAGAGTTGCAAAAGATTAATCATCTATTTTGCATCTTACTGTATGTATACAGTAGTCAACATCTAAGTAGATCAAAAAAGATTAACAAAATTGTCCTAAGACAATAATGAGTGTGTCAATAATTTTAGGACAACTTTAATGAAAAGTTTTGATCCACCTCAAATGTTGACTACTGTTTATTATATTATATTATATTATATTATATTATATTATATTATATTATATTATATTATATTATATTATATTATATTATATTATATTATATTATATTATATTATATTATATTATTCATGTCAGCAATGGAATATAAAACTTTGCTCTACATTACGTCAACATTTAGTGCCACAGAAGTGCCCATAGCTATGCCTTTTAGATGCTTTTTGGCATTTTCAGTTGACTAAAACACTTACTGGATCAACAATAGAGCAAATTGGATCCTTAAACAAACCCTTTCAGACAATCTGAGAAGAAATGTGATGCTGAAGTACAGTATATTATAAGATACTGTAATTCAAATAGTTTTTTAAAGCTTAAATGTTTATACACTTATTATTAGAGAAATCTAAAAATATATAAACTTTAAATTTGCATAATAGATTGTAACACTAAAGTTCATGCAAATAAATGTGCTATTTATTAGAACAATCCTATTTATAATGTAAAAGCTTTTTCATGTGAACAAGTAGCCATATGCTAGTGTGTATACTGTAGAGCAATGCCACACAACCCTTAGCATCTATTTATTGATCTACATTAAGTCCAGCTATAGATGACCTTTCAGACATGCTACAGTATGTGATCTCCTGTATTCCTTTGGCTGCGTTCTATAGCTGCAACACAAATCCTTCAGTTGCTGTCTTTGGTGTTTGCTTAATTCCACATCACAATGGATGTAGGCTGGGGAGATTAAAGCGATCAGGGAACTTCCTTTGCAATTATCTTTGCAGTGCTGCCACATCTTAACACTGATTAAAACATCAAACCCTATTTTGTAATAAAGAAACTTCACTCAATTTACTGGACTTTACAGGACATACTGTAGTAGCAAGGTTTTCATTTGTTAACAATTTACATAATCTTTCTTAGAGGAAATGTTACTGTTACGGTCAGGGGCACTGCTAGCAATTTTGGGTGCCATGAAAAAACATGAGGATGGGCCCCTTACTACCAAGCTAGCTATCTTCTTTGTCTGCATTGTAGTTATACTGACCTATGCATTATTATTGATTTTGTCCACTACTTATCAGTATTTAGTAAGAGAACGGTCATGACTGTAGTTAGCAGATGATTTATTGTTCAAATGTAAATGTAGAACAAAAAAAGGAACAGAAATCAAATATTCACTGAAAATTGTACATTTCTAAACACACAAAACACAAATGTGTAACTATTTAAATAACTGTACTGCAATAGTGTCTCATACAATGTGCAATACACTGGAACAATGTCAAAAATCAATAAGACACAAAATTATATTACAATGAGACCCCAAAAAAAGCCGAGACCCATAAAAGATGCTGATTGCATCCTCTGGGTAATTAAAGTGCACTTATTATTGTTAGAGTTTTCAGTGTGAACGCACTACTTGCACTATTTATACTACAAAATGGCTTAGAATAGTGCATAAGTATGCAATTTGGGACGCAGCTGATGTTAACCTCGAGGACATCGCTGCTTTGACAGTTTACCTGACGATCACACTCAACAAAGCATCAACTCTCTTCCCGCTACTGACGGACTGAACCATACAGTGAAAGGAGGAAGGGTGCAATTTGACAGTGACAGACATGAGGGGCAGATATAAGCCGTAATTTTATTTTTTTATTTCTAATAAATTGTTTTACTTGTAATTTAGAGATACATTCATAATTTATATTATATTATAGTACTTATTAATTATAAAGCAGATCTCTGTGGGCCCTTAGAATCATGCATGAGCCCTTAGAATCGTCCTAACTTTCCCCTCCTTAGCGGTACCCTTGTAGCCATACTGTATATTGGTTGTGTTTTTGCCTCCCGTTCTCTCTCTCTTTCACTTTCTCTCTCTCGCTATCTCTGTCCCTGTCATTTCTCTTAGGCCCGCCTTCGTGGCAGCTGATTGGTCAGGAGACCATTCCATCATCGTTGGTGTATGTGGCACTTTCATATAAAAAGGACTCCAGGAGAAGCGGAGGGAGCGCATTTTTCCTTTGATCTCGTTTTTGTGTGATGTTGCTGACATAAATTAGATTTTGGTTATTTTTGCTTAACTTTCGTTTGAGTAAAATTATTTTGCATCATTTTTGCCCTCTTCGAGAAATTTGTGATTTTGTGTATTTTTATTTCGTTTGATTTGTTTGTTACTTTTGGCCTAACTCTTTCCTGTCAACACTGAGCATTTCAAGTTCACTTTTCCTCTGAGTAAGGGGATAGGGAAGATGTCGTACGACTTCCATTTTTGCACACATGTAGGAAATGTAATGTTTAAGACATCAGGTAAGGAGTGAATGCCACATTTGTATTTATTGTTTTGTAGTTGAGCATAGGGAAGAATATGGCGCATGGCGCTGAAGACCTTTTATTTTCTTTTATTTTTATAATTCTAGCGAGGTAAGGGGGTTATTTATAAGTTAGAATTGTTTTGTTATATTTCTTTCTTTTGTTTGGCTTCACTATCATCCCCTTACTCCAGAGTTGAACTACTTTTTGTTTGATACTTTATTACATTGATTGTTGTAAATATTCCTTTTGTAAATATATTTGGGCATTATTCTTTGTACATTAAATCACTTTTGTTGGCAGTTCCGTTGTTACTGTCTTTCGGCTTACAGCCATCACATTGTAAAATTACCACACCTTTTAAATATTATTCCTTTTTACCCTAGACTAACATCAGAGGTTGTAACATTACAATTAATAGGTGCTTTACAACATGCAATGCTTTGTTTAATAGAAGAGACAGAATGTTTTTAGATTCAATAGCTTATGAGAATTCATTTTAATTTGGAGGGGGAAGAAGTCCAAGTTGTGAGATATTGAAAAGTAATTACAACATGTAAACTCATAATTATGAGAACAAAAGTCAGAATTCTGAGATGCTCTGAGTTAAAATTCTGTGATTTAAGGAAGTAACAAGCCAAAATGTCAGAACCAAGATCAAAACTGAAAAAAACTGAGTAAAGTTAGAATTTTGGGTGGTCCAGTGGCTCAGTGGTTTGCACTGTCACCTCAAAGCAAGAAGGTCACTCTAAACTCTAAAATTCTGAGGAAAAAAATTCTGAATTGTGAGATGTAACAATTAAATTGTGAAAAAAATATCAGAAGAGAATAATTAGACACTGAATTGCTAGTTGTAAACTCAGAATTGTTAAAAAAAATCCAAACTGAGAGTCAGAAACATGAGATGTATCATTCTAAAAATATATAGTGATATTAATTAAAAATATGTAGACATACAGTGTGTAACATCCTATTAAAATAATTTAATGCATTATCATAAAAATTTAACCAGTTAAATCCAGTTAAAAATGACTTTGAGCTGACCTTTGAACAGCAGGAACATGGCATCACACCATACGGGGTTCACAATGGGCACACATGTATGTGGTATAGTCACTCTGCAGGGTTTGTCCTGTCACTGCTGCTGCCTCATTACCGATTGCCAGTAGGGAAGATGCCACAGACCACGGCCTCCCCCTCTGGTTCATTTATATGCCAGCATGCTCTTTTAACTGGAGTCCAATCTGCCTCAGATTGCAGCCAACTAGGGAGCACCTTGTTTATCAGCAGGGGAGCATATGTTGCCCTCTACCTCATACCGAGGTGTCACTCGAGTGTGTCTGGGAGGGCGGGATGTGTGGTCGTAGGATGGTGGTGGTGTGAAGTGTTGGAGAACTTGCTTTGAAACTGTGTGGCTTGCCAAGATGTAAGCTACTCATAATTTAAACTACAGCCAAGTTCTAAACATTTTATAAAGGAACAACAACAACATTATATTTGAGTTTGAGAAAAATAAGCCATGACTCAAAATAATGGTGAATGAGTTTTTTTATTTAAATAAATATATTAATAAAATAACTAAAAAATATTATGTATATTTTTTGTATTATGTTGACGTTGTAGATAGGCCTACTTGTTAAATATAATTTAAAACCATTAAAGTATTTGTTTTGTTTTCCCAAGCTTTGGAAACGTCACAAGTTTTCGCTTGTAAAACATAAAAGTTCCCTTTCTTCGCGAGTCAAGAAGTACACTAAGAAGTGAGTACAATTGTCAGTGTAAAACCGAACTGTATTAAAATTACTTTGAGAGCAAATGACATAAAATGTGATAAAATAATTTTAGGCTATTAAAATATTTCAAAGTGGACAGTGCTTGAAAACAATAGGTAGGGCTGGACGGTTAAATGGTATTGGTATTTATAGACCGGTGGCGCAGTAGGTAGTGCTGTCGCCTCATAGTAAGAAGGTCGCTGGTTCGAGCCTCGGCTGAGTCAGTTGGCATTTCTGTGTATGTTCTCCCTGTGTTTGGACACAGTCCAAAAATATGCGGTACAGGTGAAATAGGTAAGCTAAATTTTCCATAGTGTATGTGTGTGAATGATAATGTGTGGATGTCTCCTAGGGATGGGTTCCAGCCAGAAGGGCATCCGCTGCGTAAAACAGATGCTGGATTGATTGTCGGTTCATTTCGCTGTGGCGACCCTGGATTATCAAGGGACTAAGCCGAAAAGAAAATGAATTAATGAGATCAGATATTTTGTTTAAATACTGCTTTTGACAATTAAAACTATTTGCCTTAGTAACTTTAAAATAAATCCTAATATTCCAAAATGGAATGTTAAATATATTCAATAATTATGGATACTGAATGATATGAAACATGATATCGTGTTTTTTCTTTTGCAATATCGCCCAGGCTTGGGCATAAGGCTTAGGGATCATAACTTGGAATAGGACACAGACAGGAAATGTGCTTCTAACCACAGGTCTAGAGGTGTAGCTCTAACCACACAAATTTTAACATTCATTTATTTTATTTTCAGCTTAGTCCCTTTATTAATAAGGCATCGGCATAGCAGAATGAAACGCCAACTTGTCCAGCATATGTTTTACGCAGCGGATAGCCTTCTAGCTGCAACCCAACACTGGAAAACACCCAAAAACTCCTATCACACACATACACTATGGACAATTTAGCTTACCCAATTCACCTAGAGCATAGCCCATGCCTTTGGACTGTGGGGGAAACTGAAACACCTGGAGGAATCCCATGCCAACACAGGGAGAACATGCAAACTCCTTACAGAAATGCCAACTGAACTGACCCAACTGTCCTTACAGAACCTTCAACCTTCTTGCAGTGAGGTAATCGTGCTACCCACTGCGACACTGTGATGCCAATACTAGTTTATTATTAATAATAATTGTTCCTTAAAATTAAGTGACAGTTTTAGTTTGCATGTCTGTGCATGTGTGTGTGTTTGGAGCTGGTTGTAATGTGATATATGTCAGAATCAGGCTCAACATCTGCAGTGTTTTGTGTGTAAGTGTTGAATGAAGAGTGAATAGTGAGCATTTGCATGTGGGAGTACATGACTGTCCCTGAATGACTAAAGGGTCGCATTAATGAGTTTCCAAATGCTGGCTTATGTCTGTTTAATGCACTCATGCATTGTTCAATCGTTTTACAGTGCTTGAGCGCTGAGAACTGAAGAGTTGTGCTTCACTGAATGGATGACACACCACTGACTCATCCACACAGTGCATTTGTTCCATCACAACACAAACTACTGAGAAAAATCCACCTGTTTCATACATTCCAAGCCAATCTGATTCAGAACTCCAGCTAAATCTGATTTGCACAGCGGGGATCACTCGAAAGCTGTTTGACATTTACAGTTTGAACGACATCTGGCTTTTCTTACATTTTAAAACCCTCATAGTCTGCAGCATGTAAAAGGAAGCTGAAAATCCACTTTTACCTCCTACATCTCAAGAGCAGGACAGGTGCTTTCAATCCTGTCAAAACCCATAAAGAGCCCAGTGTATCACAAATAACCGAGTGCTACTTGGCAACTTAGTCTGCCACTGTTATGATTTACAAACAGCATCATAAATTTACATAACCAAAGCCAGCAAAAAGCAAACTTAAGGCTACCAAATTTGGCACAGTTATGCAACACAGGCTCACTGGGCTGACAAGCTTCTCTCAGGGATCCACATAAGAAGGACGTTCATATTTGCAGAAATGTACACAGCATGTGGATTTACAAGAAATGACACATGTGAAAATAAAATAAAATAAAATAAAATAAAATAAAATAAAATAAAATAAAAATAAACTGTCATAATTTACTTGCATGTTACTCCAAACCTAAAATGTAATTTCTGTCTTTTGATAGACGCCAGCTTCTAAAATATTACAATGATTCAAACATAAAGATTTAAATAGTGAACAAAACGTGAAATATATATGTTTTTTTCACTGATTATTTAGTCAATTAAAAACAGTTATTTTGCAGATGATTATTTAGAAGATTATTTGCATTCCACTGAGAAATATTGTATTTTCTTTCTAAAAAATGTTGAATTCTACTGAAAAACCCAAACAAAACTATTTGTGCACCAAAAGTATTACATTCAGATAAATACCTCTTGCCAAAGACTGCATTAATACTATATAGTATTGCACTGCTACATAAAACCTTGTGTAAAACATTCCAAACTTCCACATTTCACTGTGAAACTGCCTATTCCCCTGCAAAACCTTTACAACAACATTCTCTCTTATTTAAACCATCAACAAATCTTTTTAATGTCTTCATAGATTTATACGTTCTTAATTGAAACATTCTGATAATCTCATTACCGTTTTTAGTAAATTGCTAATACACTAAATACTATATTACTATATTTTGCACTGTTTATGCAAAACTCTAAAATCATTCTCACTCACTTGAGCACAACATTGCTCTGTGATGCTTTTGTAGTGCAAAATGACAAATGCAGGAATCAAAAGCTAAATATAAGTCTTTAATGTGATCAAACAAGCTGTACAAAACATGAAGCTGTTCTTTACTAATATGAACAGACAAAATCTGCAGGTCGTACAGGTGTTCTGAAGTTTGATATGAAAAGTAGATGGAAAGAGAATGAGAGAGCAAGCTGTGGTGTGTTAATCTGTCACCTATCGCCTGTGATGTGGACAAAGTCCTCAGGCTGAGCCCAGCATGGTGCTGAGGAAGACATGACTTGAGTGTACAGTAAGAAGTTTTTCATTTAGAGTGCCCCTTTGGTATATTTTACAGAATGCAAGTGCTAAATATAAGGGCATTTAACACTATAATCTATTCAGTCCACTATATATGTTTATAGTACAGTACACTACATATATCCTGTAATTACTGTGCATGTACTAGAAGCTGTAATCTCCATTTTTTATGTAGTGTCTAATAAATAATCTCTAGTTTGTCTATTTGTATAATATTGATTAATGTCTGCATTATTAATTTTTTTTTCATAAATATGAATATTTTGAGTACAGAATACATGAGTTATGAGTTCTGTGAAATTAGCTTAAAGAAAATGTTAGTGATGGTTTTGAGAAATGTCTTTTAGGAATTATTTTAGGAAGTAAGAATTATTGAACAGAAAAACCTATCATCCCTTATTAAGGATTGCATGATAGCAAATAATGTCTGATGTATCAGCCTTAACAAGCACAAAAATCCATAGTTTTGTGTGAGTAGCAGATTGAATTTTAAAGTCATTTATAATTAGTGGACCTCTACTCCAGTAAGCAGATCAGTAGTTTGCAAACAAATCAGGCTTCACTAATATGACACAAACAGAAAAATTTAAATATTCTAATCACCTTTCAATTTTAGGACAGACCCTCACACAAAGCTTTCATATGGCTTGCAAAGACTTGAAATAAGGAGAATGACCTACTGTATATGGAGCACTTTTATGTGCTTTTGCATAATTTTTGATAATTTTGAAAAATAAAACCAGTAAAATTCATTAAATGGGTTATGAACTAAGAAATATCTTGACAGTCTTTGTGCAATAAAAAAAAAAAAACTGTTTTAAAACAGTACTTTTATAAACGTTTTCTTAGCCTGCCCAACGGTCTGCCTAAATGACAGGTTATGAATGTGTATTAAATAATGTGTAAACTAAACTCCGCCTCCATAGAAGATCACAAGAAGTGGATTAGCATTTTTTTAAAATGAGGTTCAAGACATCTCAGTATTGAATTAATTTTTACAAAAAAAAAAAAAAAATGCAGATCAGCATTGGATTTTTCAGAGAGACTGAATATAAAAGACAATGCTATGTTGACTTTACAAGATCCAGTATTAATGTTGCACTACACAAGTGTGAGGAACTGTTTTTATTACATTCACTGTTGCTTAGTCTATCATTTACAGTACTATGTATGTTTTTTTACCTAATTCACAGCAGCATTCATCTAAAAAGCATGATAAAGTTTACATCAGTGGGAAAAGTCTACACATTCTCATGGCTATTTGTAACTTTTTGATTTAGTGGCTACTTTGTATAAATTTGTAATATCTCATTAGCTCATATTAGTAGGATTTGCTTCTCTGTCAATAATGGTTGGGTTTAGGGTCACCCCTCCCTTTAAAATCGTACATTTTTGCACTGATGTAATCATTTGAATTTGTACAAATTAGCCACTTTTGCTGATGTAAATTCATAGTTATTTTTCTTCATGAGATTGAGCTGGCACAGCTGTCCTTTCCAGCTTCTGACTTTTTACATACAGTAGCCGATATCAGACCCTCCAGGATTTTGCAATAATTAAATTGCTGAATTTTATGCAAAATCAAGCAAACGTTGCAAAATTGAGCGAGGTGCCTCAGATTTCCTGCATATTTTTGACAGTCGAGACACTGTTTAAATTGAATAGAATGTGCTCACTTGATGTGCAAACCCTCAAGTTGTTAATACATGCTCATTATCTGGTGTGTGATCCACGTCATGTGCTATTATAGCAACATGGATTCAAAGGCTGTTTTAACAAGGCCACTTTAGTTCGCTAAACTTCTATCTATTGTATATTAGGGCGGCACAATTAATCGAAAAAAGACCATGATCTCGATTCGACCGCCTACACAATCTTAACCCATTCACCCAAAAATGTAATTTCTGTCCTAATGTAATGATGTATTCACAGCCACGAATGACGTGATCTGACACACTGTTTTACTACTGAGCTGATGGAACAGAACAGTGAAAAGAACATGCATAGGCTGTGAATAACAGGTAATAAAGTTGTAAATAACATTCAGTTTGTTGCACAGAGTGATCGTTTGAGAGCCGTGCATTATGTTTACATGTTTATTTGTTTTGTGACGGCAGCCATGACATGAGCACACTCGGCAGTGAAAGTGAAAGTGAAACCAAAAGTGCGCACATCATTAAAATGATCATATCACATTTTAGAGTTATGATTGCGACAAGCTTTTTATATGTTTTGTCTTTCATAATGAGTACAAAGTGTTGTGCATGAGAATAAACAGTGTCAGTATAACTACTGTAGCCTATATAAAGTTGAATATAATGCAAGAGGGAATCTGATAATGACAAATGTCTCTTTTTACCGCTTAAATAAATAGACTAATATTGTTGTCAATGACAGATGGCAAGCATATATCTCAAAGACAATAATTTAGTGAAGATTATTTTATAAAAATGATTTCAGGAGGAGCACACGCTTATGATTGATAGCAGCTGGTCCTCATTAGCTAATGCATGATTTCCCAATCAGACGATTCCTAAATAACTATAAATAACCAGATTATCTTACCTTAGCCATCTTCGTCTTGAAGAATCCCCCCTTCCACCCCTACTCCTCCCCTTTCCTTATCCGGGCAGCACAGAGGCCCATTGGTTAGCACCATTGCCTCACAGCAAGAATGTCACTGGCTCAGATCCTACCTGGCCAAGTCGCCATTTCTGTGTGGAGTTTGCATGTTCTCCCCGTGTTTGCGTGGGTTTTCCCCGGGCACTCCGGTTTCCTCCCACAGACCAAAAACATGTAACATAAGTAAATTGACAAACTAAATTGGCATCAAAGATAAGCGTAGAATTCAGCATACACTCTCCAGATCCATTCATAATCTACATTCGCCAAGCGGGGGAGTTCTTGAGACCTACCTGAACTCAGACTCCCCTTTCGCCCTGCAACAGGGGGGAGCCCCGGGCTCGAGGATCCCACGAGCTCAGGGCTCTCTCCCGGGACAGCATGCCAAACATGTTTTATAATCAATCATCGGCAAGGGCAAACTCTTGAAACTTCAGAATTGTAAAAAAGTTGTATTCTGATGTCATCACTTTACTGTGCATTAACAACCAGGACAAATTTTAAGTCTGTTTAAGTCCACCATTCAAAGTTTATTTAGCATTTTAGCATTTTACAAATTTTAGCAATTTTTGCATTTTAGCAATTTAGCATTTTAACCAACAATAGACCAACTCATAGGCCTAATATTATTGTTGTTTCACCATATGTTTGATAATAACAATAATAATAGCCTACTCATTTTAACCATTATTTTACATCTAAAGCATCGTGAGAAATCGTGATCTTGATTTTAAGCGGGGAAAAAACAGCATTAGGAGTCTAGTTTCCTTTGTATAAATGGCAGAATCAATTATTATCAAGGTCAAAAGATAATAAATAATTTGGATGTGTACCTGTGTATATTTTCACAGCAAATCAATAAAAGAAATGCTGCAAAATTTGCCACAAATTTTGGAAAAAAAAATAGATATGCAAAACTGTTACTCAATCATACCAGTGGGTTTTTACCTCGGAATACAACACGCCTATTTAAACAGGTTGTTCCGATAAAAAGCATACAAAACAAGACACAAACTGGCCTATTCCATCTACATATAATGCTTGTCATGCCCTTTTTGTGTTATACAGTGTTAGATCAGTAAACGACACGATATTGGATTATTGTTTATACAAAATGCTAAACGTTTATGTTTATTCATTGAATTTCTGGCACATTTTCTCAAAGCTGATCATTTTTGTTAATAGCCTCAGAGGCCTCGCAGACAGCAGGTGTGTGTGCGTGTGTGTAAATTAAGGCAGTTTATACACACACATACACACAAGCAGGCAACGCTGGATATTCTCTCGGAGCCTGTCAGATTTCCTGGCTTTGAAAAACAGTCTGTTGGAACAATTCCTAGGAAAGTCCCCCAGCTTTTGAAGTTAAGTACTGCTACAGCCCATTCTGCAGCAGACAGACATGATGATGTTATTAGTGCACATTCTGTAAATACCTGTCACTTTCCTGCGTGTGTCCTGACAGCCAGATCCGCCTCTTTGAGCCCAGTGTTTATGTTTGCGAGCGCTACTTTACTCCCAACATTAAACAAATGGGCTAGTTTGTCAGACTGCGTGCATTTGCCACCGGAGGCATAAGGTATTCTCATATATACAGTATGACAAATGCTGCATAATACTTTACCCTGCATGGTGTAGGGTTTCGTTCGGAATACATTTCCCTCAGTAACAAAAAACAAGATCCCTATTCAGGCAATTGAAATTCTGCTCACTAAAGTTCATTTGCTGATTTTCTCATTTACACACTGATCTACAAATCCTGGAACTGACGATGGCTGATGCAGAGATGAGGTTATTAAATTAAATATGCCACAACGTTATTCCAGCACAAGAATGGCTGCTTGATATTAAATAATAACAATAATAACAAGAATGATATTAATAATAATAATAATAATAATAATAATAATAATAATAATAAT
>CAIGQQ010037704.1:3131095-3151022 GCA_903798035.1 Danio albolineatus
CTGTCTGTCTGTCTGTCTGTCTGTCTGTCTGTCTGTCTGTCTGTCTGCCTGTCTGTCTGTCTGTCTGTCTATTAGCACTGGGTGATTCGGCCTAAAATCAAAAATTCGATTAATTGAACATTTTACTCAAAAACGATCAATGGTTTATTTATTTATTTATTTATTTATTTATTTATTTATTTATTTATTTGTTTGTTTGTTTGTTTGTTTGTTTGTTTGTTTGTTTGTTTTTTCCCCCTAGTTCACTGACATATTTTGTACAGTAAATATGCTCACATATCGTATTACAAGTGAGAGATTTTTGAATGAAGCGAGCATTACATGATATTACAGTAAATTAATTGATAATCTACTATTTATGATTATTTATTGAACATCAACATTAAACAACTGAAACTAAAGCACACATTGCCTAAAACGGACTTCACTTTCTTATAAAAAGTGAAAATAAACAACTCGCACTTTTGTAAACAAAATAAAATATTTTTTATATTTTCCCTATTAAAAGTAGCACATAAGCAGCACCTCTTCTAAATAAAATAACTTTTGCATATCCTGTAAATAATATTTTAAGCAGTGCATTGCTTGCATCTTCTGAAAACAAAAGTTTTAATTCAAATTAGGGCTGTCAATTGATTAAAAAAATTAACTAATTAATCACACTTTTGTCTGTGATTAATCATGATTAATCGCGAAAAACCGTATTTATTACAGAAATAAAAACACAGGCATGTAAGTGCCATTTAAATTTTAAAACAATCAATGCCAATAACAAACAAAAATTATTTCCATGTTGGATTCTAAGTGAACTACAAAAAAAAAATCCAAAATACAGGCATTGTAAATATGGAAATTGGAAAATTATAATACAAAGTATTGAATACAAACTATTGTTTTCATTGTAAAGTTGTTTTGCAAGTTGAGAACATTAATTATAAAGTAGAAACAATTTTGCTCAGTCCTCCTTAATATTTTGGTAGTTGCTAAGACAGTCCAGTCTGTTGACATGTGACCTAAGAGTGAGAAAAGTCTCTCACAAGCAGAATCACCGAATCTGCATGTGAATTTCAGTGCTTAAATTCTGTGTACCACTGGTGCTGTGACAAGGACGCAAGAAGAACCAAGGGGTACATCAAAGTCACGCATTAATAACTATAGGCTAGACTTCTTACATGGACTTTGGTCACGCCATCTCTAAACATTAAATTCTAAACTGCTTTGAGCGACTGTCTGCGATGTTAGGCGTTTAATCTTGTTAAGATATCCACACATACACAAACACTCTCTCTCTTACACACACACACACACACACACACACAGAGAGACAACGCGGGCAGTACAGCGAGCTCACACGGTATAAGCGACTCCCTTCAGAGTCATCAACGCGCACAGTCGCGTTCATCAAATTTGCTCTAGGCGAACGGTGATCACGCCGCCCTCAACCCGAAAGTGAAAAAGAAAGTGACCGGTTCGCGGATAAACGTGCGGACCGGGAGGGAGGGAGTAGGTGTCGCGGATTAAGCTGGATTTATACTTTCACCTGGCGCCGCATCGCGCGCCTCCGCTGAATGCACGCGCACCTCGAGGCTTTTATACTTGCCGAGGGAGGGGGTAGGTGTCGCGGGGGGATCGCTCACTATTCTGCCGCCCTTCTCGGCCGCCTCTGTGGACGCACCGGCCCTAAACACACGTCGGCCAGAACAGGAAATAAGAAAAAACTCCCACTGCGTTAAACGCGTTAATTTTTTTAACGCGATTAATATTTCAAATTAATCGGCGTGCGTTAACGCGTTAATTTTGACAGCCCTAATTCAAATATAAATTTTGATGGAAATTAAGCTGTCTCAAGGCATCTCTGGCACAGCTTCCAATCACCTCCACACGCAGCAAGGTAAGTCATTGAAAAAATTGACTTGGAAAAATGTATTCGATTTTTGGTTTTGTATGTCAATTTCAATTACATTTCAATTAAACGCCCATCTATCTATCTATCTATCTATCTATCTATCTATCTATCTATCTATCTGTCTGTCTGTCTGTCTGTCTGTCTGTCTGTCTGTCTGTCTGTCTGTCTGTCTGTCTGTCTGTCTGTCTGCCTGCCTGCCTGCCTGCCTGTCTGTCTGTCTGTCTGTCTGTCTGTCTGTCTGTCTGTCCGTCTATCCGTCCGTCCGTCCGTCCGTCCATCTATCCATCCATCCATCCATCTATCTAACTGTCTGTCTGTCTGTCCGTCCGTCTGTCTGTCTGTCCATCTCTGCATACTTGCTTTTTAGTGTCACTATCTTCTTCCAATCTACTTTTTTCATTTTCAAAATATACATTTTTCTATTTTGTAACTTGTATGATCTCATTCATACATTTTAGTCTGGCTTGCTCATCCCTTTTTCACTTTTATATATTCGAAATAAATTCAATTTCATTCTATTCTATTCTATTCTATTCTATTCTATTCTATTTTATTCTAATCAAAGTTACATTTTCAGAAACAATATCAAAACAAACTTAACTTCTAACAATACAATCTCTCTCTCTCTCTCTCTCTCTCTCTCTCTCTCTCTATTTACAGTATGAATATATATAATATTAGATATTAGATTCAGAATTTTTTTTTGTTCTTTTGTTGCTTTGATTACTTCTATTGTCACTTTATAAAAGCATCTGCCAAATGATTAAATATAAATGTAATGTCATCTATTTAATTAAAATGCTATAGTGTTTAGTCACCAGCATTCCCCTCATCTATTTGGTAAGCGAGTCTGGGATTATTAAATTAAGTGCAAGCAAAAATCAAGCATTTCGATGGTAATTTGCTAATTATTTACCACCATGGGGCTTTGCAATAATATGAATGAGATTTTTTTTTAAATGATATATTAATTAAAAAAAATGAGGTCACTAGATACATTAGGCACAGTGATGAATCAACTGCTGATTATATGCTTTGTTTTAAATTAGGTACAGAAAAAAGTGTTTCCATTTTAAATGACAAAATATAAAATATGACTATTTAAAGAGCCATGAGCAGAAACTCCTAGGATTCATGCTGAAAAACAGAGACTCATTTCATGCAGTTATCTTCTGTTTTTAAAACAGTAAATCTATCAACTCATTATGTACCTTACACAGCCATATCACCCTGCAGCCTAAGACCGGTTACTCACTGAAGCTAAGCAGGGCTGAGCCTGGTCAGCAGAGGTGGAAAAAGTCATTAAATACTCTACACAAAACTTTAAGCTGTCATGACAACCATATACAATGCACACTACGAGATATGGCCCAGTTGTATAATAATGACTACAGTGCTCATGTGTTTTACGAGGTTTATAGTCTAGGGGCAGTGCCTTTATTGTTGACAAGAAATAAAGTAGAGTGGTGCACTTTTTATGTCGCTAGGCTATGACTGAATCAGCTGTGTATTATGCATGAGTGTTGCTGTTGATATTGGTATAATTTTAATATTTAATAATATTGTGATGACTTGTGAAGTTGTGTGTTTCTCCGGAGGAAACCCATGCCAACACAGGGAGAACATGCAAACTCTGCACAGAAATGACAGCTTACCCAGCTGGGGCTCAAACCAACGACCTTCTTGCTGTGAGGCGACAGCGCTACCCATTGCACCACCATATTGCCCTAGGCAAATCATACTTAAGTAAAAGTAAAGTTACAGATTTTAAACACTACTCTAAAAAGTACAAACTCACAAAAAACAAACTACTTAAGTACAGCAACGTAAGCAAATGTAATCCGTTACATTTCATCTCTGCTAGTCAGTACCTGGTGTGTGTTTCCCAAACAATGACATACCTCACAGCTGAACTATCCTAGTACGATAAATTGTTTGGGAAATTAACTATGTATTGACGAGTGTTTCCCCAAAACTATAGTTTCTCTGTCGCAGATCCGTCATTTGAACCACGTTAGTTATAAGGTAAAACCTCAATAATGATGCTCTAAAAGAGTGGAGTAACTAGTTCTTTAAAGAAAAAAACTACGGTGGCTGGGAAGTGCAAAACAACATTACAAAGTGTGAAACACTTTCACGAAGCTCGAGACAAATTTACATTTTGGAAAACATTTTTACTTATCATTTGACACAATTACATAGGGAAACGTCATGGTTACTTCCGTAACCCACGTTACCTGAATAGGGAACGGTGACGTGTGTCTGAATCTCAGACAATGGGAGTTGCTAGACGACCAATCACTCTGAAGATCAAGAAAACGGGCCAATGAAATGCCAATTGCATTGGCGGAGCTTCGCTCCACAGCTGAACCTGATGAGCTTATCAGGGCTATATCAATCCCCCAGCTGCGGAGGAGCTCCTTCAGAATTGCCTGCTGAAGAGCCGATCACTCAGCTCCCAGCTGGAGACTCAGATGCTGTGGCAGTGGAGACACACGTCTCTGTTCCCTATTCGGGGAACGTGGGTTACGGAACTCCGACGTGTGTCTGAATCTCAGACAATGGGAGACTGTATGGAAAACACCACAGCAGCTAAGCCCGTCACACTCCTAATGTGCAGATTGCCAAGCAAAGCGTGAGCGCACTGACATCACCAAAAGCGCAACCTTCCAACGTCCCTAGGGTCTTAATTACAATTAACATTGGAATAATAATCTTATTATCGGGAGTCGTAATTTGCCTTCACCTAGCTAATATAGGCTAGGAATTATTGAATACGACAGTACGTTGGGAAAGCGCCAGTCCCCGAAGGTGACAACAAAACATATGGACTAGCCCTGAATAGGGGGAGTACAACATACGATAGGCTGGTTAGCTGTTAGGAAAGACACGGGACCACCTGAAAAGGGGGAACATACCGTGGTAGAAATGCATATGGCATCACCAAAAAAGGGGACTGCACATACTGGCACCGAACCTCATTATGCGGGTTGACCACAAGGGGGCATACCAGACAACAAACTGAGCCATGCACTCGACTCCTCCGCTGAGTCAGGTGCTGGGGGCCTCGGAGGAATTATCTAGGGTTCGCCTGAAAAGGGAAACTTATTAGTAGAATAATAAAAAGCGCACGTATCTCCGGGTTGGGGAGCTTGGCGCAGCAAGCGTTCGAACTGGTCTCAAACGGGTCCCTCTGCAGACCTGCCAGGACTACAGAGAGATCCCAAGAGGGCACGAGAGGGGGGCGGGGTGGATTTAAATGCCGTGCACCTCTGAGGAACCAGATGATTTGATTATGCTTCCCGAGCGTGTTGCTATCCACCGCGTCATGATGAGCGGAGATGGCAGCCACGTAAACCTTCAGTGTGGAGGGCGACAGCCTACGCTCCAACTTCTCCTGAAGGAAGGATAACACAACGCTAATCTGGCAAGTTCGGGGTTCTTCTCTACAAGAAGCGAACAGACTCCACTTCAGGGCGTAGGCATGCCTCATAGAGGGTGCTCTAGCCTGAGTGATGGTGTTAACTACCGAGGGTGGTAAGTCACCTAAGTCTTCCGAGCTCTGTCTATGTACCACACGTGGAGGTTGCTTAGATCTGGGTGCGGGTGCCAGATGGTGCCCCGTCCCTGAGAGAGGCAGTCCTCCCTCAAAGGAATTCACCAGGGAGGGGCCGCCGCGAGGAGTGAGAGCTCCCAGGTCCGGTTGGGCCAGAGAGGCGCAACGAACAAGACCTGCTCCTCGTCCTCCTTGACTTTGCACAGTGTCTGCGCGATTATGCTCACTGGGGGAAACGCATACTTGCGCATGCCCAATGGCCAGCTGTGGGCCAGTGCATCCGTGCCGAGGAGGACCTTGGTCAGGGAGTAAAACAGCTGGCAATGAGCGCTCTCCGGGGAAGCAAACAGATCAACCTGGGCTTCCCCGAAGGGCGCCCACATCAACTGGATCGCATCGGGGTGGAGTCTCCATTCTCCTCGGTGCACTAGCTGCCGTGAGAGCGCATCGGCTGCACGGTTGAGCTCGCAGTGAATGGCTCGCAGCAATTTTAGCCACGTATGACTCCAGAGGAGCAGACGGCGAGCGAGTTGAGACATGCGGCGGGAGCGTATACCCCCCATATGGTTGATATAAGCTACCGTCACCATGCTGTCCGTCTTGACCATTACGTGTTTCTGCTCCAGCACCGGTAAAAAGCGGCAGAGAGCTAGAAACACTGCCAACAGCTCTAGGCATTTGATATGCCAATGCAGGGGGGGTCCGGACCACGAACCTGCGGCTGCATGCTCGTTGCACACGGCCCTGGATCCCGCAGTGAGGCCAGAGTGCGAGAAAGGAGTCTGTTTTGCTGCACTCTGAGGGTCTGTGGTGAAATTCCCCGATGCTGCGAGCTGGAAGCCGGAGCGTCCCAGACTGGCATTGCTCGGGTTTGCGCATCCGGAGAAAGAGGAAACTGCTCTTTTGAAAATTTTGTCACTGCCAGCCCGGAGGCCAGTCGCAGAGTTTTTAAAGTCAATGTAATAGACTGATGTTGTTGTCCTTGGCCCCCCACCGAGGAAAGAACAGGTCCCCTTTTCTCTGGATGGCCCGTCCCAGGGATGCTTCGCGGTCCGTTTACTGGGCTTAACGGCGCAATGGAGCGGGGCGTCGTAATCCCGCGAGTAGCTCGGCGATGCTGCCTGGCCGGTGGAGCGGGCAGCAGAGGCGGAGCAGATGTTGAAGCCGCTGGTGGACGCCCTCGGCGAGGAACAGCCGACGCGAATGGGGCAGCAGGAAGAGCAGTTTTCCGAGCGGCCAATAACACGGCCAATAACACGGCCAACATGTCCGACTCAAAATCAGAGACTGCGCTGACAACCCAGGGGGACTGGATCTTCATCGGAGCATGTCAACCCGCCCTCTGATGTAGTGATGGACATCACGTCTCCGGTGTCATCTAATGAGACCCGGAGGATGGACCAGCGCCCTCAACATGCTGGACCCCCAAACATGTGACGCAATACTCGTGTCTGTCATCCGGAGCGAGGGTACCACCACATCCAGAAACGCATGGTCGGAACGACATCTTTACAAAAACACACTACACAACCGTGTGCTCTCTTAGGGAATTCTGCTCTAGCTGAAAACTGCTCTTTCAAGTCACCAGCGAAACGCCAAGGGGACGGGAAACCCAGCTGCTTTAACGTCTTCCCCAACACTGGTGAAGGTACAGTAAGGCTTTCTTCTCTGTTGGAAGTCAGCTTAGCAGAAGGGTTTCTTCAGTCTCGTGATCGGGTCTGAAGCAACAATTCTGAAGGAGCTCCTCCGTTCAGCTGTGGAGCGAAGCTCCGCCAATGCAATTGGCATTTCATTGGCCCGTTTTCTTGATCTTCAGAGTGATTGGTCGTCTAGCAACTCCCATTGTCTGAGATTCAGACACACGTCGGAGTTCCCATATGAAGGGGAAACGATTTGACCAAGGACAAAATAAGTTTACATTTTAGAAAACAAATTAAAAAGACGCAAAACACTTTTACAAGTCCCGAAACAAATTTACAAAGACAGATTCTTTACGGAAAGGCAATGTACCAAGCACCGGAAGTGACGTAGCGAAGGGCGTTGTTGCTGTCGTCGCTGGTGGTGAGCGCGGTAAATTCGTGTTGTGGAGTAAATGGCGTAAATAAAGTTTATGGTGACCGAACATGGACTGCGGCTAACACATGAGCAGCTTGACCAGGTTTTGATTTATGTGTGGTCGGTGTTTGGAGTTTCTAAAAGACACAGACCAGACGTAAACACCAGAGGTACTGCATCAATGTGTCCAATATTATATATATATATAAACAAACATTGTTTGTGACGGAACTTGTGACCTTAGTTAGCTAATGATGGTTTTCAGAAACACACTCCAGGATGGGAGACCACATAAGAAAACTAGGTTGCTGTTGGAAGCGGTGTTAGTGAGGCCAGCAGGGGTGCTCAACCTGCGGTCTGTGTGAGTCCTAATGCCCCAGAAATGTGAAAGGGATACTATACTGTAAGTGGGTACCCTCTTTTGGATGAGACATTAAACTGAGGTCCTGACTTATTTATATATAATTTAATTTTAAACTATTATTATTATTATTATTATTATTATTATTATTATTATTATTATTATTATGTTTGTATATATTTTAATAGTTTTAAAAATAAGTAAATTACTGAAAATGAAGACAATAGAATTAAGAATATTATTTTATAATTCTTTCCAACTTCCTCACTTCTGACCACTTCATCACAGAGCTGGTTTTCTTACTCTTTTAAAGTCATCGGTATAACAGCGACAATGCAAACGCGTCCTGCATACATCATTAACCTCTCAAGCACAATACTCACACAACTCCAAAGCTACAGTCCAATTACATCAATTCCAGCTATCCCAAGAATATCTGTGATGTTCACCCAGACCAACTGACAGCGCTGACTGCTCTTTGATGTGCACATTAACCGGCCCGGACCGTTCAGTATTCAGGGTGACTTTGATAAGCTCTATTACTGTGAGTCTCTCTACTCCCCCCCACTCACACTACCTCAAAGAGAACACGCTATTGTTTGCACACTAAATTAAGCCAGAGCTGTTCAGATCAGAGGGACTGCGCTAGTCATACAACACGACCTCCACCTCCTTACATGACTCAATCCGCTTGTTAAGTTGTGACGTATGGGAGACCATTTCCAGGTCCAGTCCTCTACACTTCTCAAAAAAATCTATCTAAATAGTCAATATCAACCCATCATATAGAAATGAAGTCACTTCATAATTGAGAAAGTTTCCGAATGTCCTTTCTCAGAGTGCATGCCAAATGTGCAATAGGAGATCTTGGAAAATGCTAAAATAAGCCTGATAGCATTGAAAGCCTACATTCCACTCAGTAAATAGCCATTCAAAGAGACACCTCCTAAACGCATACTAGACAGCATCCCCATAATACATCACAAAACATTCATCAGAGAGAAACTTTAGTACAATTACCATACAATACCAACATTTTAAATAGAAGGTAAGTTGCTGATATTTCCATTTTCCGTCTGAACCAAGTTCATGAACAACCTCAAAAACCTTTTTTTTTCTGCTTGTTCAATCTACTTATTTAAAATGCGCTGAAACAACATAACTTGTGAGTTTTTTGGGGCAAAAAGTTAATTGTTTTACATTCAATCAACTTGAAATTGTAAAAACTAGTAAGTTCACTTATTTAATTTGCATTGGGATGTCATGAAGGGATTATGTGGAACCCAGCATGATTTTACAGTGGATGTTGCTGATGTAATCCTTACTGTAGAAACAGGGTGCACAAAAAGTACACAATTACAATTTTTTTGACAGGCCGGTAGGACATCCAATCGTAACATTTGGAGCAAAAGATTTGATTGGATGAACTTTTCTTGGTCCTACACCTTCCACAGACCATCAAAATATACATACAGATTTGGACCACATAATTTAATGACTGCCATCAGGATGAGATTTATAGCGTAATGAAAATTGTTTCTAAAGACAACCACCTTCTTTTAACATGCTGTACAGCTAAGGTGGCTAAAGTTGTCATTTCCTCTGATCTGCCTTTACAGAGAGCTGTTTTTAGATTTATCCTAATTACACTCACCTTCCGCATAATTCATAACTGTGCATTTACTATGCACTCTATAGTCTGACTATTTTCTGTGATGAGATACATGCACTAATGATGTAATGCTTATTAGCAAAGGCTAGCATATCACAGAGCAGCAACATGATAGTCAATCAACTGTACTTCACAACAACTTTGTCCGAACTTGGATTGAACATCAATTTTTATTTTTATTTTTATTTTTTTTTTGGTTTTATGGGAAGCTTACTCTGAACAGAACAATGCCTAAAAACTGCTGTATGCCATGCTGCTCACTACAGTCTCTGGAATTGCAGCATCCTAGACCACAATATATTAACAATTTATAAAAGTTGAATCACTGTCTGACCATATGAAATAAGGCATGGATGTAAACATCACCATCATGATTTGCAACAGTATTACAGCACACTGTGAGTCTATATTAGTACGATTTGTTGTTCACGTTTAAAAAACGATGCTGATGTCTAACTTAACAAGTGGATGACTGTTTAGAGTTAACAAACTACTGCATCCAACAAAAGCAAAACGCAGCAACCAGAAAAGAGAATTCATTTTTCATTGGTTGACTCCAAATGCAGCTTCTTTATGAGCAAATTAGCCAATTGAAATACTGATTGTCTTTTTCAACATTTTTAAGTACTTTTTGTCCATATAATATTATTATATGTTACAATTCTGAAATGGCGGATCATTCCGCTGTGGTGACCCCAGATTAATAAAGGAACTAAGCCGAAAAGAAAATGAATGAAATTAAAGAATGGCAATTCCAGAATGGAAAGTAAAAAAAATTATGATTTCTTTTTAGCTTGTAAAAAATATGCTCATACATGGATCTTCCACTCTCCGTAAGAACAGCTCCAACCTTTGAGTCTTTTCAAAAGTCACTGAAATCTCACTTATTTTCTTTAGCTTTTAATCTTGTGTTGTGAATTTATGTATTTTAGTTCAGTGCATGTTTGCATGTGTTTTATGTGTTTTTTTTTTAATATGTACAGCACTTTGGTACCCATTGTGGTTTGTTAAAGGTGCTATAGAAATAAACTAAGTTGAGTTGTGTTACATAAAAACATTCATTTACAAAATAAAAAATAAAAACGGCCTCAATGAAAATCAGTCCAAGTCACTCACAAAATGTGGAAAAAAATATTTAAAAGCCTTTATTGATTTGGCTATTTCTTAAAAAGGTGCCTAAGCATTTCGGCAAACAACTGCCTTCATCAGGGTAAAATACAGCCTTAATGGAAATACATGATCATACTTACGCCAGAGGGCGTAGCAAGAAGGTCGCTGGTTCGAGCCTTGGCTGGGTCAGTTGGCATTTCTGTGTGGAGTTTGCATGTTCTCGCCGTGGTTGCGTGGGTTTCCTCCGGGTGCTCCGGTTTCCCCCACAGTCCAAAGACATGCGGTATAGGTAAATTGGGTGAGCTAAATTGTCCATAGTATGTGTTTGTGAGTGAGTGTGTATGGATGTTTCCCAGAGATGGGTTGCAGCTGGAAGGGCAATCGCTGCGTAAAACAAATGCTGGATAAGTTGGCGGTTCATTCCGCTGAGGCGACCCCGGATTAATAAAGGGACTAAGCCGAAAAGAAAATTAATAAATGAATGACTTGCGCCAGAAATGCAGGTAAAATGAAATCTACGGGAAAAATGTGTTTTTTTTTTCACTCTTGTGATATTTACTGAGACATATACACCAAATAAATACCACAAAACATCTTAATGGTATCTATGTTTTGCACTAGAATATGTTTGCCTCACCTATCTATCTTTCTATGGACAACTGGACTGTTGTCACAAAAGGAAATGTGTCAACTTAATTATAATAACAATAATAAAAAAAATCTCTGATCAAGTTAATTTCAATACGCTCCGCTCATACGTTGCTTTAAGTAAGAAAATTAAAACAAATTTTTAGCAATGCATTTTTAGGAGCCACATCTACATGGCAAAAACAGTGTCTGGAATGGAAAATTATGGATGGTCGAATGACTTAATTCATGTCACATGACCTATAGTGATGACCCAGCATCATATAAAGCACAAGCCACTCCACGTTTTGTTCTATCTAAATTAAACCGCATATTTATAAGCAACCTCAGGAGCAAAGGTTAATGGAAACTGTGATGTATCAATTGAGCTACGTTAACACAGCTCTGGGAAGGAGCGATAACAACATCCTTTTTAAATCATTTTTCTAATATTGGCTTTTTGTCCGAGAGGCACGTGTTATTAAGGAAGCACTAATCAGCGAATTTGCAGGGATTAAAAGATATCATGCAGGAGATCAAACAGGCTGTAATGAAATCGTAAAGAAAGCTAAAAGAACGGGTGATAATTCAGTTCAGAAACTCAGCCAAGCATATGACAGAACGATCAATAAACTCTTGTCTTCAAAAATTGAAATTAGGTAATGATTCTGAGCGCTGTTATTAGTTGGGTTCAAATTTTAGGTCAAACCTCATATTGTGATTTCATGAGTTCCTCGGGCACAACTGGGGTATAAATCCCTTGGATTTGCATGGATTTCTGGTTAAATGTCATAATAATCATAATTACAAGACCTTTTTGGTAAAGGTTATTGCTGCCATAGAATGATCAATCAGTCATTATAAAAGTCTTGACATGAGAAACCAGAATTCCCTGATTGTTGTGACATATAAATGGTCTTTGTTCATCCTCTCCTTTGTACCAAGCTTAAGGTCAGTAAGAATCGTTTCATATTCATGTAAGATGTCTCTTCCACTCACATGCTTTTTTTATTTTTAGTATTTTTTAAAATGATGTATTTTCTAATCCACAGAGAAATGTGATAGATGGAAATATATGCAATTACATATATAATATACGAGTTTACATTTGGATTTCACATATATAAAATATATGTCATATACCGTAAGCAACATGCAAAAATGACAGTTTAACCATTGGAATGTACATATATGTTCAAATAAATTAGCAATAATTGTACATATTTGTAATGCCAATGGTTCATTCATTCATTATCTTGTCAGCTTAGTCCCTTTATTAATCTGGGGTTGCCACAGCGGAATTAACCGCTAACTTATGCTGCATATGTTTTATGCAGCTGATGCTCTTCTATCTGCAATCCCTCACTGGGAGACATCCATACACACATAATTACACACATACACTAAGGACAATTTAGCTTACCCAATTCACCTATACCGCATGTTTTTAGATTTGTGGGGGAAACCGGAGCACCTGGAAGAATCCACGGCAACAGGGAAAGAACAAGCAAACTCTACACAGAAATGTCAACTGACCCAGCTGAAGCTCGAACCAGTGACCTTCTTGATGTGAGGCGCTTTATATTAAGTGCCCTTAAATATTCAACGCTATCTCACGGCCAATTCGTAACTTTTTAAAAAATGGCTAATTCGTATGAATTCGTACGATCTAATTCGTACTATTCAGTACGAATTGCTCATCAACCAATGACGGTTGTGTTTAGGGGTGGGGTTAGGTGCCACGCCTCCTTTTTTAAATCGTACATTTTCGTACGACTGAACTCGTACGAATTCGTACGAATTAGCCACTAAACTGCCAAAACGTAAAATACTCACGTTTTCTCGTGAGATCAGGCTCAAATATTATGTACTTGCATCAAAAAATAAATACAATGTACTTAATGTGTTCATAACGTATTTGAGAACACTTGTGATGCTCTTGAGTTGGGATAGGGGTAGGGTTAAGGACAAGTTTGGTGTTATCTGTAGGTTTAAGGGTGGGTTAAGGTGTAAGTGATGGTCAACAGTGTATTTACAAATGTATTTACAGAAATTAATTACAGATGTAAATACATATAGGTATTTAATCGAAGTATGATGTCAAAACATGTATTTACACAAAAGGTACATTGTAACGAATTATTAATTTTGTTATTATTAATTTTTGTAAGTACATAATAGTTAAGGCCACTTTATATAAAGGGGGACCGGCAATTGTGTTACCCACTGCTACCCATTAGATTTCTATCTGGAAACATGGACAAAAATTAACCATATATTTATTGTAGCTTTTATTTATGTTTGTTAATGTTAATTGATGAAAATAAAGTCATTCATTGTTAGTATTTGTAATCTCACAGTACATAAAATTTGGTTTAAGATAAGACTTTAATAATGCATTAATAAATGCATTAACATAAACAAATACATTAACTTAACATTATCTTCTAGAACCATATTGTAAAGTGTGACCCATTTGTTTAATCAAAAATACTACAAAAATTCTACAACTATTAACGGAAATGATTGGTTAAATGTATAAAGGTTTAAACAATGTTGATCAAAATGTTCCTTTTAGGCCCTTTGATGAGTGTATTTATAAAAATTCACTGCTTATTTTGTCTGTCCGTCCATCCATCCATACATACATACATATATACATACATCCCCTTTTTTTTCCTTTACTGTCACATTTGTTCAGTTTTATGCACCCTTAGCTAAAATAAAGCATTAATTTATTGCATATTTTACCACAATGCATTACCATATTAAACAACCCATAATGAGCACAAACAGTGTTTATGAATGCATCCATATGTTTTCTGGCATTGTACATGTAAATGTTCCCAGAATAAGCCCTGCTGCAGTGAGACGGACAAGGACATTCCTGTTCTTTATGGTTTACAATCTTTAATTTGATCAGTCAAGCCATGGGAGACATTCAGGCGGATTCTGCATATCTACTAGCCATGCAGTCTTCTAGCTCGGCTGCTGTTTTCATCATCTTTAGCTCACTTTTTGACATAACAAAGATGCTTAAGAGAAGAACAAAGCCATCAGTAACATAAAATCCTGCATTATGTTTTTTTATAGCTTCACATAAAATCATTATTCAGTGGAAATCCTATTTTAGTAAATAAGAATATACTGTCATCCATCTGAAAACCTGCCATGCTAGTCAAGCGCAGTGTTCAATTAATATACAGAGATGTATCATAATTAGCAATAACAGTCAGCCAGTGGGCTCTATTTTCAGCCACTACATAAATGATAGTCACACAATACAGCTTATATTCCTAATACAATTAGCCTCCAAGCAGGTGGGTCACTTTACATAGTGAATGTGTAAAGCTCTGCTCTATTTCATTCCTGCAGAGAAATAATGGAGCACAATTGGGCAAAGAAAGCTGAAAGAACAGGGGGCTGATTGTTCTCATGTTAAGAATGCAGGTGAAATGAGAAGTTCAAAATATTAAAAACATATAAATGTGATGCCCCACTTTGATGTCCATATCAAATCTATTTTTTTAAATGTATTTTATGTACATAGCATTTTAAATCTAAAATAAATCACTTATTTAATGTTTGAAATAAAATGTTCTATCGCCATTTAGCATAATATAGTATACTTTCAATATACTGTATATATGTATACAACACTTCTGTCTGGTTCTCGAATCTGATTGGCTGATAGCCGAATGATATTCGGCAATATAAGAACTCATACAGCCCCTTCACCCTTCTTTAATAATCTGCCCACATAGAGTGACAGCAGATCAATAAACTCACTGCAGTTTGACAAATATTGCAGCTGTTGGACAACATAATGCCCTTTTGAGACTTTTTAGGTGAGAATGTAATTGTTTAGATTGCATCTATGTACTTTATTTATAAGGATGCCTCAGATGGCTGTCCATCCACAAGATGGTGACAGAAAGCACATATTAAGCCCTTAGAAGAGAAAAGATCAGGTATTACAGCTAATCGAACCATTACAAAATTGGAGACATTCCACGTCAAGCTCTCTCTTTTTTTATGTTGCAGTGCTGTATTTATACCAGAGTAATTGTAGATCCAAATCTCTCCCATTTTGAGGCCCACCGCAATGTGACGTAGGTGTGCGGAAGTGATTGACAGCCACGTATTAACATGTCTCTGTAGTAATCTGTATGATAATATCAACAAAACAGGGCATGCACTAAGCAACTGGGATTAAAATATCTGTTTAGCTCACTGTGATCATCAATCATCATCAAATGTGATTAAGAATGGCTTTTACAAGTTTAAAACACTTTTAAAACAGTACATGTTTGTAATGAATTACAGTGTCTTTACTTTTTCACCACAGCTGCATGTCAGTACAATTATGAAAGAAGACGCTTCAATCACGGTTTGTGGATGTAAATCAGGTTTATTTTGTACATTAACATAACGGATGATGGAATATTAACGTATATCCTGTCCCATTTGCCGTGCAAAAACAGTGCAAACTGCATGAACTTCGTAACAACATTGTGTGTGACTCATTGCTTGAATTAGCTTCACAACAAATACATCAAATAATCATTGGGGAAATTCTTACTGTAGTATTTCTCACAAACGTTACATGAGATCTGCTTCCCTCATGTCTGTCAATGTGCTGTTTATCTGGCACAGGCAGCCGAAGATTGAGGCACACTCTGACAGGCACGTGGGAACAGTGAGCGGGGAGAACTAGCATTAAAGGCACAGGCAACAAAAACACCTACATTTTGTTCAGAGCAGAAAATTCCATCTGTTTTGAGCTGAAACTTCACAGACATATTTTGGAGACACAAGACTTCTCTTAAATCGTGAAAAGGGGTAAAATAGGTGCCCTTTAAAATATAAAACAATAAGTGATCACATTATATTTCATTATAGTTATTTAATAACAGTGATTTCAAGGACAGCAACAATATTAAAATTGTAAATGACAAATAATTGAAGTCTTCAAGGGCTACAATATCCTTCAAAGCAGGGATGTCCAAACTCGGTCCTGGAGGGCCGGTGTCCTGCACAGTTTAGCTCTATCTTCCTTTAACGCACCTGCCTGAAAGGTTCTAGTACACCTAGAAAGAGCTTCATTAGCTGGTTCGGGTTTGTTTAATTAAAGTTGGAACTAAAATGTGCAGGACACCGGCCCTCCAGGACTGAGTTTGGACACCCCTGTTTTAAAGTGACCCTGGACAAAACTAATTACATGTTTGTTTGTTTTTTTTAATTAATATTTTTTATTACTATTATTAAAATGTATAGATCATCTAAATAAATGAGCTTTGCATTGATGTATGGTTTATTAGGATAGGACAATATTTCTGGAATCTGAGAGTAAAAAATAAATAAATCGAAATATTGTGTAAATTGCCCTTAAAGTTGTCCAAATTAGGTACTTAACCATGCATATTACAAATCAAATATTAAGTTTTGATATATTTACAGTAGGAAATTTACAAAGTATCTCCATGGAATGTGATCTTTACTTGGTATTCTAATAATTTATGGCATTAATGAAAAATCTCACATTTTGATCCATATAGTGTATTTTTGGCTGTTGTCATAAATATGTATGAATCTTGGCTTTTTTGGGGGGTATATTGTTACCCAATCGCATTTTAGTGTTTGGTACATCATGTCAGAAATTTTTATTAGTCATTATTCTTGGGCTCCTTCAAAAATGTAAATTTAACTATTGTAAGAAAGGACATAAAACTGCATCTTTTTTTCGTTGTTTTGACCCAAAAATAAACAAAATACTAAAGTAACTAATTTAGTCTAAAGGTGTTGTTTTTAGAGAATGACCATACATTGAAAACATTACATACGTGCTCAAGCTATAGTTTGCATCTGAATGCCTTTGCATACTAATGAGATCACGTTACAGAAACACACAGTGTGGGTTGAAGAGCTTCATCCAATCACATTCTTCCCTCCAGTCTATATAATCAATCAACAAGGCAGGGATCCAAGAAAGATTGATGCAAAAAGCAATCAACATCAGCCCACAGACTAAACGGCATCGCTTATACAACATAATGATGTCAGCTGGAAAATCTATGGTGGCACAAAAAGATCTTTTACCTGCACAAAACTGAGGTCTCATTGCAGGACTTCATTAGCATTAAATTAGTCATCGTGGCTCATATATTATATTTGTTGCAATTCATGACGCACATATCAGCTTTACAATGACATAGAGACTCCTCATGCTAATACGGCAAGCCTAATAATACAATCCTGATTTAATAAAAGAAGAAGAAAAAAGTAAATTGCAGTTAAATCAAGAACATAAAATAATTGTTTTGCTTAGGGCGTGTTTGATTCTGATTGGCTGATGGATATTCTAATGCCGGTCTCAGACTACAAGGTTGCATTCAGCCTGACAAAATGTTTCAAAACCTTTTATAAACGGAAATGGTGCTGTGTTGGACACCCTGTACTGATGACGCAAGAGTTGCAACTATGGCAGCTGAGAAGGCCATTCTTTGTGTTCTTTTTGAAGAATTTACTGAGCCTGATGAAATTGGAATAAATACGTGTTTAACACAACAAAACATGCTCAGTGTTACAGTCAGTGTCCAGAATAAAAGACAACAGACTTTACTTGGATCCAGTGCGAAAACCCTTTTTATATATTGTACAGTACCTGACAAAAGTCTTGTCATCTATCCACATTTTAGGAACAGCAAATAATAACTTGACTTCTAGTTGATCATTTATCAGAGGCGGCTTATATGAAAGGCAAAGGCTGCTAGATTACACTTATTTTACTAAAGCAAAAAAAAAAAAAAAACATGATTATGTCTTGATTTTTAATTATTTAACTAGGAAAGTAAGATCTGACTTTGCTTAGACAAAAGTCACATAACAGAAATAACATACATTATTGAACATACTGTAAAGTCATGCTGCAGTGGAAAAAGAAATAATATTGTGTATGACTCCCATGAGCTTGGAGGACTGCATCCATACATCTCTGCAATGACTCAAACAACTTAGTAATACAGTCATCTGGAATGGCAAAGAAAGAGTTCTTGCAAGACTCCCAAAGTTCATGAAGATTCTCCGAATTCATCTTGAATGCCTCCTCCTTCATCTTACCCCTGACATGCTCAATAATGTTCATGTCTGGTGACTGGGCTGTCCAATCCTGGAGCACCTTGACCTTCTTCCGGTCCTTCTTCTGCTTTCAGGAACTTTGATGTGGAGGCTGAAGTATGAGAAGGAGTGCTATCCTGCTGAAGAATTTGCCCTCTGCTGTGGTTTGTAATGTAATAGGCAGCACAAATGTCTTGATACCTCAGGCTGTTAATGTTGCCATCCACTCTGCAGATCTGTCACATTATCCCATACTGAATTTAACCCCAAACCATGATTTTTCCTTCACCAAATTTGACATATTTCTGTGAGAATTTTGGGTTCATGCGAGTTTGCAATAGGCCTTCTGCAGTATTTGTGATGATTGGGATGCAGTTCAACAGATGATTCATCTGAAAAATCTACCTTCTGCCACTTTTCCAAATGAAGTCAAGTTATTATTTGTTGCTTTTACAACTGGGATAGACGGCAAGACTTTTGTCAGGTAGTGTACATGCTGTTGTTGCTTTTGGTGACATTTTTGACAAACACACAAAGCAAGAGAAAACATATCTCAAACCCTGTTGCATACCACTTGTACACCATTTACAGGAAATGTGTAGTCCAACCCGGAAACAGTGGCAAAATCTTGCATGCTGGTTTGAGCTTGAATGTACCACAGGAATATTAAAATCAAATCTTAAATTGTTTCTCAATTCTTAGACATGTGGACACTAAAAGATGTGACAACCACAGTGCAACACCACAAGGATGTATTAAGATTATCGTGTCAGAAGTTCCACACCACATGATCAAATTAGACATTGTAACAAGACAATTTGTTTTATCAAAAGTAATACTTTTGCTAAAAACAACAAAACCACAAGTTATACTGGGTTCAGACCAAATGTGAATTTAAGTGTTTGCATGAGTGGATTACATACAATACTATGTCAATACAAATGAGCAAATAGTTGTGAAATTTCCACCAAGCAGCACAAATCACGTGGAATGCATGTGTTTGCCTAAGGTAATGAGGCAGGTAAAAAACTTTTTTTTTTAATTACTATAAAATTACCATGAGGCAAAAAAATCTCTATAAGTTATCTAAAGTGATGGATGCAGTGCTATGGGTCTGGTGTGAACTCAGCATTTTTGTAGATGAGGAAATTGTAGGGGAAATGGCCACAATGAGAATTTGAGAGTTGAATTTAGGTGCCAACATTAATAATAATAATACACAACCCATCTCTGGGAAACACATCCATACATTCTCATTCACACACATACACTATGGACAATTTAGCTTACCCAATTCACCTGTACTGCATATCTTTGGACTGTGGGGGAAACCGGAGCACCCGGAGGAAACCCACGCAACCACGGGGAGAACATGCAAACTCCACACAGAAATGCTAACTGGCCCAGCCGGGGATCGAACCAGCGACCTTCTTGCTGTGAGGCGAACGTGCTACTCACTACGCCACCGTGGCGCCATATAATAATAATAATAATAATAATAATAATAATAATAATAATAATAAT
>CAIGQQ010037704.1:3152475-3169082 GCA_903798035.1 Danio albolineatus
CTCTCTCTCTCTCTCTCTCTCTCTCTCTCTCTCTCTCTCTCTCTCGCTCTTTCTCTCTCTCTTTCGCTCTCAGTTGTTCAGTGTTTCTGGCTGTGCCCCCAGTCAAACTGTTCATGTGAACAATTCAATCCTGCTCCCTAGAGCAAGTCCACCACCAGATTGACGCTGACTGAATTTTGAATCAGGCCTTGTAAAATAAGACTCCAAAGAAAAGCCCCCCATAGTGTTGGCCTGTTTTTAAAGCAACAGCGTGATACTATCAAAACAGAGCTGTGTCTGCATTAATCCGATACATTTAAAAACATATTTTTCCTCCATGTTTTTGCCTTCATTTCCTAATAAGGCCCAGCAACAAATATGCCTGTCACAACTGACCCTTCAAAAAGCCCACCCTTTTCTCTATCCCCAACAAGGTTTCAGTATCAGCTGTGGTGCTCCCCTATCAATTTGTGCCCTCCCCAGGGAAATAGTGAATAATAATGACAAAGTCTATTGATTTCAGACAGTAGCAGACATAAAGGTTTGTATTATGCATACAAGAGAAACATTCAGGATGTAAGTGTAACTTAAAATAAAAGCAAGATTGAAGTTACACACTAAAAGCCAAGTGATGGGAAGTATGGATCAATTGAATATAATTAAAATGATACAAATTGATTGTCTAACACATAATTCACAAACATACACAAACGGTGACATCTTGAACGAGACAAAATTGCATCTGTGACATTATAAGAGACAGTATGTCAAGGTTTGGTGGTTGGGGAAAAGGAGGGAGGACTCAAGTGCAAGAAAAATGGAAATTTACTTATAAAAAAATAAAACAAACAGCAAAATAAACAACCCAGAGGGGGAAAACATTAATAAAAAAATAAACAAACAAACAAACTGGGCTGGGCTGGGCTGGTTGACAAGGATCTGGACTGGAGAGCAAGACAGGGCAAGGGTTATCAACGACGTTGAAACAACGACAAACTGGCACAGGACAGCAGACATGAGGAGAATATAAAGCAGAAATAATTAACAAACAAACAGGTGAACAAGATAGACTAATAATGAGTTAACAAGGAGGGTGGGGCTAGACAATAGACAGGAGAGCACATGACAACACAAGCCATGTGCTCACTTAAAGACTAGAACACGCAGCCAATGAGAGAACTCATGAACTCCGTGCTTGCATGACGACATAAAAGCACGCGGCGTATGTAAACATACACCACATGCTTAACACAACAACAGAGGACTGAACGCAAGACACAAGCACACGATAAAATGAAAACATCTTACTGTGCGCTCACGCATGCAGCGTGCATGCTTCATCTCAGCGCCAACCGAAAAATGAAACCAACTAGACTCAGATGCTGGGAATGAAGCCACACGCTGCGGACATACAAACACAAACACCAGGACGAGAGCACGCAATTGTGAACACGCCCAGACCCCACACGTCCGTATCAAACGGGAGCGTGCATGGTCCAAGTGTGCCCACAATTGGCACTCATACAGAGACACAATGACAACACACCGTACTAGACAGAGCTAGTGTCTGGACTCTGCCACCAAAACAAGAAATAACAAGACTGGAGTGGCAGAACCCTGACACAGTAAGGATTAATTCATTCTTTATCTGGTTTTCCAGGCTATGCCGTTCAAGTTCAACTCACTAGTTATCTTCTAGTTTACTGGTTATTGTTACTGGTTACTATTGCTATTGTTACTAACTCCCAAGTGTAAATGCCAAATACAATTTCTTGTATAAAGATCTATTACTACCAAACTTAATATTACAAATGGGTCTAAACTATTAGAAAATCAATATTTTCCATCAAGTTGAATCATATCCTTCAATCCTGACATTCGTTTTGAAATAAAATACATTTTCAAACATTAAACAGACTACCAATCTTTTTCAAGAGCTCTTGTCGGTCTGCTTTATTCTTTTCCTCTTGATTCTTTTCTTTTGTTTTTCCACTGTAACAATAAACACAACTCAGGATTTGTGATCTTCTTGCCTGATTTAATGCATGGAACGATATAACCTATCCCATGAATAATTCACTGGCATCTCCCATTTTCTCTTCCCAAATCCTTGCATTTTTCTAGGTTTGCTTTCAAACAGATGCTTTTCCCTCTCCACTTCACTAATCCCTAATGTCCAGTGTTTACTGAAGCATTTCTAAAGAATGCTTGTTATCTCTGATATCAAAGTGATAGAAATGTTGCATTTTGATGTTACATAATAAAGTAATATTACAACAAGGATGCAGTAGCTTGTAATATCTTTTGGGATTGTACAAAGTATGTTAAAAGAATCAGAATCAGAATCAGAAAGCTTTAATGCCAGGTATGTTCACACATACGAGGAATTTGTTTTTGTGACAGAGCTTCTACAGTGCAACAGAATTACAGAGACAGGACAAAAAAACGATAATAAATATATTCAAAAAATAGAAGTGTTTAATGCAAATATACAGATGGACAAGTGTATGTACAGGTGTATTACTTTATACACCATTATATGTGCAGCGGTTATGTGCAAATTGGCATGTAAAGTGTGTTGTTAAAAAAGTGTATGTGTGTGCAAAAAGTGTATTTGTTATGTGCAAATTGGCATGTAAAGTGTGTTGTTAAATAAGTGTATGTGTGTAAAAAGTGTATTGCAAGTAGTGATGTTGGTTTCACGATTATTATCATTAAGTGTTCATGAGATGGATTGTCTGGGGGAAGAAACTGTTTCTGTGTTGGGCTGTTCTGGTGTGCAGTGCTCTGTAGCGTCGCCCAGAAGGTAACAGTTCAAAGAGGCAGTGTGCTGGGTGTGAGGGGTCCAGAGTGATTTTGGCAGCCCTTCTGCTCGCTCTGGGTAAGTACAGTTCTTGGAGAGTAGGGAGGGTTGTACCAATGATTCGCTCAGCAGTCCGAACTATTCGACGTAGTCGTCAAAGGTCAGATTTGGTAGCTGAGCTAAACCAGACAGTTATTGAAGTGCAGATGACTGATTCAATGATAGGTGTGTAGAACCGTTTCAGAAGCTCCTTTGGGAGGTTGAACTTTCTCAGCTGAAGAAGAAAGTACAGCCTTTGTTGAGATAGTACAGCCTTTGTACTAGCAAAAGTGTTTTGTTAAACTGTTTACACTTTTAATGTTCAGTGGTAAGGGTAAATACGATCAAATCCGTTGACTGTACCTAGTTTAAAAAAAGCTAATTGTAATTACAGAGCCTTTCCCAGTGATGGGTTGCGGCTGGAAGGGCATCCACCGCATGAAACAAATGCTGGATAAGTTGGCGGTTCATTGAAAATGAATGAATGAATGATTACAGAGCCAACCATTCAGTCATTGTTTACTGTTTACATGCTTACATAAAAATAAAAAAAAACATCGGAAAACAGTACAATGGAATGTAATTGGCATAAATGTAAATAGGTGAATGTAAATAATTATATTATTTACATTGTTTATTTGCAGAAAATTGCAATGCGTTTTTAGAACGTAAATACATTTTACAAACTAAAAAAAAAAAGATCTGTATAAGTATTTAAAACATGCATATATGCATATTTTCCACTGTGTTTTCTATGGATGCTCCATACCGATACCGATAATGAATACCAATTCCTTGTCATGGCAATCGGCCGATACTAAGTACCGATTCTAATGCATCAAGTTTTATAACTCATTAAGCACATTTTCCATCTAAGTGTGATACTTAAGCGGAGATCTCTGGCATCATTTGCGCGCATCACGGAGCCGCTATGAATCTGCACTAGACTCGCTGAGCTTCCGGCAGAGCTCATATGGTTAAATGAGACCACAGGAGAGATCGCTCTGCTCGCGTCACAGCAGCTCAAAACACTGAATATCCATTCGCTGCAACAAAGAGACATCGCTCGCAAGAGTCGTGTCAATAAACTGTATAAACAGAGGCTGCACTGCATCTGCATGTATTTTAGCTGCTGTGTTGGGACGCATCGATCACTCCCGCCCCCCCACACATCATTTACCTCTTCGCGTGATGTAGCTGATGAGCGCATGTGCGTCTACCTCTGCATGTTAACCCTTAAACAAACACCTGCATCGGTTCATGAGATCGGGCGAGTACCGATTGGGTCATAAAATGTGATTATTGGCCCATACCGATCTCCAGCTGATTGATTGGAGCATCCCTAGTGTTTTCTGCATATACACATACACTGTACTGTGCGAATAACCTCCTTAATTCCTTCATTAACAATTTAAAAAAATCTACCAAAAATAATTATTAAAACCTCAAACATTTGAACTCTCTGCACATGTATAAATGGTTAAAAGACAAATACAAAAAGCAATTCTAGAAAATAATCTTTAAGGCTGTTCGAAAGCAGTCACAAATACAAAATATCATGCACTGATGCTTCTTATAAAGCATTATGGAACTGACAGCTTTTATATACTGTAAGAACGACTCAAAGAACATTTTGCTGGTTCTGGAGTATTTTTCAGTTGATTCAGGCACACTGGCCCATTTTTCGGTCAGAGTTGAAAACTGATAGTTGTCCTTTTACAAATGGTGCAGGCTCTCTCGCCAAGCCCCATGAATATTCAGAGGGAATGAGGCCTTAGGGAAGCACACTAGCATGGGGCTGCTATCAGACACTTCTCTTCTCCACACTTTCTCTTTTCCCTTATTTTTCAGCTCTGCGTTTTCAGGGACGGGCTGTAATAAAAGAGGAGAGGAGGATTTCTGTGTGACTGGTGTGATTAATTGAGCCTGGCAAACAGAAAATAAAAAGTCAGTGGAGCCATATTGTTCAGTGGCTTGTTTAGTGTTTGTGTGCCAGAGACGATGAGCTCGCATGATCTGCAGCCGCGACGTTACGCTCTGGGAAGTTAATATTCCCACTGGGAAAGCTTGGTATAATTGACTTTCTGGACTTGCACACTTAACGGTCAGCAGCCAAGGAGAAATCAGAAAATGGCTGCATAACTAACTATTTCTGTTTGCATAAATGAATGCATGCAGCATTAAGGCAAGATACTGTGGCAAAATCATTTTCAGCTTAGTCCCTTTATTATTCTGGGGTCGCCACAGCGGAATGAACCGCCAGCTTATCCAGCATATGTTTTTTTTATGCAGCAGATGCCCTTCCAGCTGCAACCCATCACTGGGAAATATCCATACACACTCATCCACACACACACTCATTCACACACACACACTACGGATAATTTACCCAATTCACCTATAGTCTTTGGACCTCTGGTGGGGGAAACCGGAACACCCAGGGGAAACCCACGCGAACACAGAGAGAACATGCAAACTCCACATAGAAATGCCAACTGACCCAGGCGAGGCTCGAACCAGAAACCTTCTTGCTGTGAGGTGATCGTGCTACCCACTGCGCAAATGTTTTTTGTTTTTTTTTTACCTTTTTTTTGGACCTGTCAGTTTTTATATCTTGCGCTTTGTCAATTTGTACCTATTACAATACATAAAGACCATTTTCTCAAAATATTTTTTTTTTCCCTGAATGGAACCAGAAATATAAAAACATTCACCAAAATCCACAGTTTTATTCTTATTCTCAAAGTTTTTACAGAAGTAGTCACTCTAATGGGTGGCTGTAACACAACAAACCCAAACTTTTGGGGTTAAAAGGTGTCATTTTAAAGTCCCATAAAGCGCTTTGAAATATGCATTTTTGTTTGATGTTTGACGTAATCTCAACCGAAACATGAAGAGATGGGACATAGTGTAGCCCATCCCGCTTGTAAAAGCCAATAGTGTTTTGTTTTTATCACCGCTTTGCCAGTGAGAGTGGTTGAGCTCAAATAAAGAGCAAATGAGAGGTGAAGGGGTGGGACATGTCAGATGTTAGAGAGCATTTGATTGGTTATAATTAGATGAGAAACTAGTATGAGGTGAAAAAATTGTTGCTCCATTTAGGTAAACGTGACAAACTACAAGCTTTACATGCTTATATGAGCTTTGTATCTTCTAAATGTGAATTTTGTCACTGTTTTGGAGCATACTAGCTAATAGATATCTTAAAAACTAACAATCTAAAAAATCTTATTTTAATTTCATGGGACCTTTAAATTAAAACTATTTAAAAAATGAATCCAACTTTTAGTTTGTCCATATTCGATCAAAACTGACTGTCCAGCATGTTCTATCCCTCTTTATGCATTTCCCCCCAATCAAAAAAGATCTAAGGAAAATGTATAGGTACTGTACATCTTCTAGTTGCACCCATGTCCCACTTCTTAGCCCATTTTCAAATATACAGTAGTGAAGCCTAGTCGTGGTGGTGACGCTCAGACAAGATGGCTGACTCGACCCACTTGTAGCTTCATTTGTGATCTTCAGAAAACAACAGGTGGAGTCATGGAGACTATGTTCATATTTTTACACAGTCTATGGTTGTGCCCCACCGGGCCATCATACATATTTAATTAAATTATGTATAATTATCATATTTCAATTTTCAATTCTTGCTCCAGTTTCGCCCACAGTTAATTTGGTAGTTTGGTAAACAAAAAATTGGCCAAAGTATATGAGTGTGCGTGTGTAAATGTAAGTGTATGGGTGTTTCCCAGTACTGAGTTGCACCTGGAAGGGCAGCTGCTGCATAAAACATATGCCGAAATAGTTGGCGGTTCATTCTGCTGGGGCGACCCCTGATAAATAAAGGACTAAGTTGAAAGAAAAGAAACGAATTAATGAATTTTTTTGTTCCTAATGTAATCAATCAACTGTGGAAGTATAGCAATACTATTAGATTTCATTTCATTAAGCTTATCCACCTGCAGTGTTTTGCCTTAATCCAAAACACAAATCGAAAGCTGAATGGTGATTATGTCACACTCTGAATCCCACCAAGAGCAAAAGCTGCCGTGAGATCAATTAATATACTAAGTAGCAATACAAAATGGTGCAGTGGATTCAATATGGGTTGCGTACAGTATCAAAATATGTCAACCTTTAGCTGGAAGTTTTAGAGGCCCAATAAAATGCTAAAAGCCGACGGTTCCTCATGGCTGCAGGGGGGAGCAGGTCATAAGGGATAATATTTAGTGTGGGCCTGACCTCACTGGGCCGAATGCCATCATGACTATGAATGAGATGTGGATGAGTCCAGACATTCATGAAAGCTGGAGAGAGAGAGAAAGCTTTGAGAAAATCGTGAATGGCGAATTTAACCCCGTGACACCAGAAAACGATAAACTGCCTCTAACAAAAATCAAATACCGCAACCTTGAAGCACGACTGAGATCAACAAATTCTGTAACTGGAAAGGCAGTTATATTAACAGTTGAGTCAATAGCACAAATTTCGGACTGAGATAAAATAGACATACAGTATAAAAGATAACCAATGTTATTCACAGTCAAGGCTGAATTTCTTAGTTCAAAAATACAGTAAATTCAGTAACAGCATGAAATAGTATTACAGTTTATAATAGCTCATTATTGGTTGCAATTAGGCATGGGCCGGTATAAGATTCTGATGGTATGATAACCTTGGATAAAAATATCACGGTTTTACGGTATGATGGTTTTGTGTTTACTGCTCTAAAATATATTATTTTTAAATGTCTAGCTAAAAAACAAACACTTTTTTCCCTTTGAACACAATATATTTTATTTTGAGAAGTATTTAAAGTATTTTGGAGCAGTAAACATCTGAATAATTCAAGTGAATTATTGACTTCTGCGCAGGGACGTAAATCCCGGGGGGGACAGGGGGGACATATCCCCTTCCATCCGAGGGTTGTCCCCCCCTCCCAAAAAAAAAAGTAAAAAAAAAATTGCACTCTATATTGTGAAAAATATATGCATCAATACCTAAAAATAATTGTATTTGTAGAAAAAAAAACGCATTTCCCATTTAAAATGCGTTTAGAAACTATTGAGTTCCCCTTCCTCTTCCTGACAGTGGTTTGTTCCACTTTCCCGGGTTCATCTCTCCGACTATGCGTGCACACACATTCAGGTGTGCGGCTGCAGCTCAGTTCTAGATGATCGCCAGTAAGGAGGGTACTTTATTCACTTTAAATAAAGCGATTCTCTTTAATGTTGTTGATACAGACTCATTCATCAATTATTTGCAGTAAAAATGCTGATTACCGATGTATTTTCCATGTGTCTGCTATTCAAATATTACCTTTCTAGTTAATGTTAGCGTTGCAAAGTGCAACATACTAATGTCACAGTGATAAAATACTAATACTAATAATACAATACTAATGTCAATCACAGGCAAAGGAGAAGGAAAATATTGAGGGCCAGCAGAGCAGGGTCAGTCAGATGTACAGTGTCAGGTAAGGGGATGAAGGGATAATGTCAGAGTTTTTATTTAGATGAGCAGTTTCTTTAATGTTTTTAGTGTTGTGGCTGTTCAGCAGACGAACCTCACAGGCTTTTTTTCATATTTACATATTTACAGTATGATCTGTCCTATTAAAAAGTGTAATGTAAACAAGTGAGTTATTAGGAGTTTTAGAAAAATATTTTCCTGCATTTCTTCTACTTCAGGAGTCAGTCTGCTGACTGCACACAACATAAATAATCTGAAGAAAAATCTGCTGTGATTGAACCTGAGAAAAACTTAGAAAAAAAATAAAAAAATAATTTAAAAAAAATTATAAATTTTGTATTGTATTTATTGCATTTAATGCATTGCATTTCCTTCCTGTGATGGCAAAGTTGACTAATTTATTTTTATTTTGTTTCACAATTGCCTTATGTTTTTAAAATGAGTTGTTTTTTTTTGTTTTGAAGTCTTTTGTACTCACAAATGATGGTTTGATCAAAATTCAGTGCAATACAAAGGATCGCAGGAGTTAAACACAGAAGACTCATGAACGACATGGGGTGTAGACAATGACCAAGAATACCGGACAATGGACTAACTAAACACAGGGATACAAATACACATGACTAGATGATACTAATGATGACTAACAGGGGTGAGATACAGGTGGAACTAATGAACATTAAGAAACGGCGAGAAACAGAACGAAGGAGCACATGGGGAAGGTCACATGACGAAAACATAAGCACATGGAACACAGGACCTGACAACCACATTATTTAAATATCTAATGAAAGTACAGTAAAATACTTAATACAGTATTGTGAAATATACAGTATGTATAATTTATTCCTGTGAGAGCAAGGTTATTGTTTTTTTGGGTTGGGGGAGACTTAAGAATTACATTGTTTTATACACTTTTGTTCAAAGTTATTACTGTAATATAGTAAAACAATTATATTGTGAAATATTATTGCAGCCAAAGTTTTTAATATATTCTAAAATGGAATGGTAAAGCTGAATATTTAATAGTAAAAAGATAACCATATTAATAATAGAGAAATGGTGGCATTGTTTTTATCAACAATTGTTTAAAGCTTTTACACTTTGTGAAAAACGACTAATATCTAAAAATAACAATTTTCTATTTGAGCATGTTTTAATTTTATTTTATTCAAAGCTTAAATTTAAGCACTATTGCTCCACTCTTCAGTGTTATGATCCTTCAGAAATCCTCTAATAAAATGCTCTGCTGCTCAATTAACATTTGTCATTATTATCAATGTTGACAACAGACTTTTTTTGTTGTTTTTTCAAACTGCAGTCAAAAAATTTCAGATATTTTCAGATATTGAGTGCGTTCAACAAGCATTTATTTGACCGGTATCAACCGATTCAAAAACTCTCTAAAGCTTGCTATTACCAAGCCACTGCAAAAAGCCCTGATGGCAGAAATAAGAATTATGTGCACCAATTATAGAGATTTTGATCGAACTCCATAAGGCCAGAAGCAACACTGTAAATCTCCCCTAAATCCTTCACCTTTATGTGACATGTTAGCGCTGCTGCAGCGTGTTCAGAGATACGCCATTAACCTCCTGGACACACAGCCCGCAGTGGACGCTCCGCTTTATGGTTAAATGGGTGTAAGGATTAGCAGGGGAATAATAATAAAGCACACTGTAGCCAAGCCATTATGAATGGACGGGTAAAGAGATGAATGTTGTATGTGGTTAAATTGAGCATGGGCTTTCCAGCCTGAGAGTACAACACCAGAAAAAGAATAAAGGAAGAGAGAGGGAGAAAAAAGTAAATGAGAGAGAGAGAGAGAGAAATAGAGAGAGAATTATAGAGCAGAACAAAGAGAGGAAAGAAAAATAGTGCACAGCATGCATTTTGCCAAACCCAAAATAGTAGAAATTGTTAAAGTGGATTCTTATATAAAGGATCAATCAATCAATAAATCAATCAATCAATGAAAAAATAATGTTCTATTATTATTTTAAAAATACAGTAGAAAATGTTACATTTAAGACTTAATAGTAAACACAGGCTTTTAAACTCTAAAATGAGCAACAAAAGTGCATTCACTATTACAGTAGTTGAGTGTTAAAGTCATAGTTATTTTCTCTCAAATGGTTCTTTCATGAACCATGAAGCTTTGAGAGACCTTTATGGCTTTATTTCTTCATGAGATAAGTTTTTATTCATTCATTCATTCACTTTCTTTTCGGCTTAGTCCCTTTAATAATCTGAGGTCAGAATGAACCAGCAACTTATCCTGCATATGTTTTACACAGCGGATGCTCTTTCAGCTGTAAACCAACACTGGGAAACACCCATACACTCTTGCGTTCACACACTACGGCCAATTTAGCTTATTCAATTCACTTATACCCTAAGTCTTTTGGACTGTGGGGGAAACCGGAGCACATGGAAGAAACCCACGCGAACATGGGGAGAACATGTAAACTCCACACAGAAATGCCAACAGACTCAGCCGGGGCTCGAACCAGTAACCTTCTTGCTATGAGGCGATTGTACTACCCACTGAGCCACCGTGAAACTAGAAATAATTTTTTTACTTTATTAAAATAACTTGTTTTTCGTTCAACTAAAATACAGTGATCAACATTTGAAATGAATCATCGTCTTTCATTAAAGCTGTCATAAAACTATTAAACAGCCCCCATTCTCGTCTAAGGACCTTTTTGAAAAAAAAAATATATATATTTTGATCCACTTCAAATGTTGACTACTGTAGGTTTGGAACAAGCGGGGGGTTCATTTTTAGATTAATTATTCCTTTAACACTACCAAATTAATTATTATGATTCTGACCGCTACATTAATTTGTGAACCCTAATGCACTCTCTCATTCACACACAGGAAACCCACTCGTACGCAGGGAGAACATGCAAACTCCACACAGAAATGTCTCCTGGCCCAGTTGGGAATTGAACCAGTGACCTTCTTGATGTGAGGCAAAATGCTGATAGCGACTCACTTTGCAATAGATCAAGTTTTTTTTAATCATTGTTAAAATGTATATACTGTGTATAGCTGGGGAAATAAGTATTGAACATACCACCATGTTTCTCAGATAACATATTTTTAAAGGTGCTGTGGTTAGATTGAAATGTTCACCGGATGCTGGCAACAAGCAAAGAAATCCATGTAAGCACAGAAAACAAAGCTTAGTTTACAAATCAAGTTATGTGTAATAAAATTAAATGACACAAAAAAATATTGAACACATGAAGAAAGGAAGGTCTAGAAAGGCAGTGAAGGCCCAGACAGCAGATGAAATCTCTCAGTATTCAGCAACCCTCTTCCCTTCATCATTGTAAATTAATATTTGCTGCTTCAGTCCAACATCTATATTACTAGAATGAAAGCAGGGTGGATGTTTCAGCAAGACAATGATCCAAAACACACCCAAGGAAACTCTCAAATGGTTTCAGAGAAAGAAAATCAAGCTGTAGAATGGCCCAGCCAATCACCTGACTCAAATCCAATAGAAAATACAAAATAAAGATCAGATTTGATAAACTTGGCCCAAAGAACCATCAAGATCTTTACACTCTGTTGAAGTTTGTGTAAAAATCCCAATGCATGTTGTTATTACATGCTGCTCATTTTTCAGATTTTTTTGATTGTTTCTTTTATTTATTTCTTTTTATTTATTTATTTATTTTTGTATTGTTTGGGTTTTATGGGGGTTTTTTGCAAGAAGAAAGTTGATTAGGTTAGCAGAAAATTGCTAGGCAACAGAGGCACGCATATTCAAAGAAATGGAGTATATAAAAATACACACATTTCGGAAAAGTCCGGGTACATTGGTTATATGGGTTTTATTTTAACAAAGTTATTAAATTGCAAAATTTTAAAATGAAATGGTCAGAAACAATAGTGATGTGTTCACAAACACCACACACACCTACACATAAACACCGGCTCACACAAACCCTAAATTCTAGACTGTTCTAAAATACATCCTAAACTGTAAATGTTTGAATATACAGTAATTCTATTATTATTGTTATTATTATACATTTATTTTTAAATTTTATCATTGCAATGCAATTTGTTTTCATGTGTTTTGTTTAATGTAAGCATAAATGCATTTGGCAATACACTGTAGTAATTGTCATGTCAATAAAGCTATTTGAATTGAAATCTCTCTTTCTCTCTTTCTCTCTCTCTCTCTCTCTCTCTTCTGTCACTCTCTCACCATCTGACTGCAAGCACAGTTAGTACACTTATTGATCTGGGGGTAATTGACTTTGGTAGGAAGAGGGAGAGAGAGAAAAAAAAGCAGGTCAGGAAAGGGAGATAAAAACGTTGGCGGCTAAATAACGTTGTACTATTGGATTCTTTAAGTTTTGCTTGGTGGCTGCGATAAACACAGCAGATCTCCCTTGAGTGAAAGGTAGGGTTCGATAAGCCTGTGCACATTCTGTGATTGTAAACAAGGCCGGTGCTTTCTGTGAGACCTCTGTAAGGCAGCTAGCGTGCAATGAAAAACAACCCATTGACCTTGACCACAGAACACTACAGCAGCACTTCTGTATTAATAGAGATGCACTGATTGACAGGACAGAAACTGCAATTGAACGTTTTTTTTTATTTATTATTATTTTTTTACTCCAAATGTGGGATGGCAAATGGCCTATTTTACTTTTATTTCAGCCAACTATTCTTAATGAACCACATGTTTCTTTTTTCCCAATATACACTGTACAAAAATATAAGTTTATTATTCGATTTCGGGCCTCACGGAGGCACAGTGGGTAGCACAATCCCCTCACAGCATGAAGGTCACTGGTTTGAGCCTGAGCCTGGGAGAGTTGACATTTCTGTGTGAATTTTGCATGTTCTCCCCGTATTGGTGTGGGTTGCATCTGGGTGCTCTGGTTTCCGCTACAGTACAAGTCCAAAGACAAATTCACAATAGGTGAATTTGGTAAGCTAAATTGGCCCTAGTGTATGTGTGTGTGAATGAGAGTGTATGGATGTTTCCCAGTGATGGGTTGCAGCTGGAAGGGCATCCGCTGTGTAAAACAAATGTTGGATAAGTTGGCGGTTCATTCTGCTGTGGTAAACCCAGATTAATAAGGGGACTAAGCTGACAATAAATTTCAAAAAATTTTCAAAAAAGATTGAAATCGAAAAATTTCAATCTGGATTTAGAGCATTTCATAGCACAGAAACCGCACTCCTAAGAGTCACAAATGACCTCCTTCTGTCGTCCGACCGTGGTTGCATTTCTCTCTTAGTGCTATTGGACCTCAGTGCTGCATTTGATACAATTGATCATAATATTCTCTTTGATAGGCTTGAAAATTATGTTGGTATTACAGGAACTGCATTGACCTGGTTCAGGTCTTATCTATCTGAACGTTATCAATTTGTATCAGTTAATGAAGAGACATCATACAGATCAAAAGTACACTGTGGGGTACCACAAGGCTCAGTTCTTGGTCCCTTACTTTTCACACTATATATGCTACCGCTAGGTGATATCATTAGAAAACATGGAGTTAGCTTCCACTGTTATGCTGATGATACACAACTTTATATCTCCTCTCAACCTGCTAATTTGTTTGAATTTACTAAATTAACAGATTGTATAGCTGATATTAAAAATTGGATGACTAATAACTTCTTATTACTAAATTCAGATAAAACTGAGGTCTTGCTTATTGGTCCCAAAAATCTCACACGCAAAAACTTAGAACACTGTCTAACCCTTGATGGTTTCTTAGTTCAGTCCTCATCTTCAGTCAAAAATTTGGGGGTGATTTTTGATAGCAGCCTGTCATTTGAAGGCCAGATTTCAAGCATCTGTAAAACTGCTTTTTTTCATCTTAAAAATATTGCCAAACTTCGACACATGCTATCAATGTCTGATGCGGAAAAGCTCATTCATGCTTTCATGACGTCTCGATTGGATTACTGTAATGCATTACTAGGCGGCTGCCCTGTTGGCCTGATAAACAAACTTCAGCTAGTTCAAAATGCAGCTGCTAGAGTGCTTTCTAGAACAAAGAAATATGATCATATTACTCCAGTTCTTTCAGCATTGCATTGGCTCCCTATTAAATATCGTATAAATTTTAAAATCTTACTGACTACCTACAAAGCCCTGAACGGCTTGGCTCCCCAGTATTTGCAGGAGCTCCTGATTTATTATAGCCCATCACGTCCGCTACGCTCAATTAATTCTGGACAATTAATTATTCCCAAAATATCAAAATCAACTGTAGGTGGTCGATCTTTCTCTTATCTGGCACCTAAACTCTGGAACAGCCTTCCTAGCACAGTTCGGGAAGCAGACACACTCTGTCAGTTTAAAACTAGATTAAAGACACATCTCTTTAAATTAGCATACACATAAAACACAAATGCTTTGGAATCCAAATCCTCTAAAGGATTGTTAGTCTGCATTATTTAGGGCAACCGGAGCCGGGAACACTTCCCAAAACACATTATAATTTGAATGGCATCTCTGCTCATGTTAGTCTGTTTTTTATTATTCCTGAGGTTTCCATAATCCTGGACCATGCCGTATCCTGAGCAGCTGCTGTGGTGGTTATGGAGGAATGGAGAGCATGAGACAGTTTCCTGTAAGACGATCCCTGTGACAGACGAGTCCTCGCATTGTTCCCAAAGGGCCAGCCTGTTGACCAGCCGGTGACCCGCCTGTGGTCTCTCCATGATGGATGTCCAGCGTTCTCCAGCCCCGGCGCCATAGACTGCAGCTCTGCACAAGACGTCTGGCCATAGGAGAAATGGTCGTGCCCAACTGAGCCTGGTTTCTCTCGAGGTTTTTTAATTCTTCACTTTCGCCAATTGGTGAAGTTTTTTTCCTCGCCGCTGTCGCCTCTGGCTTGCATGGTTCGGGACCTGTAGGGCTGCGCATCGATGGATTACTATTCAGTGTTTGGACTCTCAGCAGTGACTATTAAACCACGCTGAAATGAACTAAACTGAACTTCAACACTGAAAACTGGACTGACACTGTTTCAATTTTTTTATAATGCATGTGAAGCTGCTTTGACACAATCTACATTGTAAAAGCGCTATACAAATAAAGATGAATTGAATTGAATTGAATTGAAAGATGAATTGAACAATAAAATGATTAAATGAATTATCCGATTTCACATACTTTATTCATGTTTTTTTGTTGTCGTTGCTTATTTATGCTTTTCAATAGCATTACAGTTTCTTGATATTTTCTCCTGCAAACTGTGATGTTGAAAATATAGATTATAGTTTGAAACTATATATTATATGAGTTGGTCTTGTATATTACAGTGCAATAACCTGGTGCTAAATTGTCAATACTTTTGTTATTAAAGACTTAATTCTATTTTCATTATTTCTTGTATTATATTGTCTTAAATGACAAAATATCAGTCAAATTCTCTGTTAAACTGCAGAGTTTCAACTAAGAGTTGAAGGTTTAAATTAATGAAATTATATTTGTACAGTGTACTTGTTCGTATGTTGATTTTGTTTTCTCATATGTTGATTATAGTTGTTTTAGGAAAAACTTTAAAGACAGTAGAGACCTTTATATCTACTTTAATAAAAAAGTTTTTTTTTTATTAAGGTGTCTATAAAGGGAAGCAGGGTGCCAAGGTGGCGCAGTGGGTAGCACATTCTCCTCGCAGCAAGAAGGTCGCTGGTTCGAGCATCGGCTGGGTCAGTTTGCATGTTCTCCCCGGGGTCGTGTGGGTTTCCTCCGGGTGCTCCGGTTTTCCCCACTAGTCCAGAAACATGTGGTATAGGTGAATTGAGTAGGCTAAATTATCCGTAGTGTATGAGAGTGAATGAGTGTGTATGGATGTTTCCCAGAGATAGGTTGCAGCTGAAGGGCATCCGCTGCGTGGAACATATGCTGGATAAGTTGGCGGTTCATTCCGCTGTGGCAACCCCTGATTAATAAAGGGACTAAGCCAAAAAGAAAGTAAGTAAAGGGAACCAACTGTCTTCAGAAAAAAGTTTAGATGGTAATTTCTTTTTAGAATATCTCTGTATAATGCATATCAAATACCAGCACAGCTGCTTTGTTTACAGCACTAACCAAGAAAAGGTTCTATAAATGCCAACCTTATATTCAGCCTGTCTACTTTTTTGTTACTTTTTTATTTCACATAAATGGTTTTACGCTCATGCTTTTACTTTATATTGTGAAATGATACTATTTTGAATCATAATTTTTAAATAAAGAAAAAATATATGAATCAATTTCAGAATTAGCTAATTTACTTGAAAAAAATAGGCTATATACTGTGTGTATATA
>CAIGQQ010037704.1:3189082-3199317 GCA_903798035.1 Danio albolineatus
TATTTGCTACTTTAATACTTTAATAATGGAAAGCATCAGCATTTCCTTGCTGCCATATATAATTGTATGCGTCTTAAAAGTTACAAGCATGTAAAGTGATTTGTGAACTGTAAATTTGCGTCTGCATTAATATTCATTTCCCTGATGTGATAAACCATGTCTTGTCAGAACATCAGTCTCTCTTAAGCATGCTAATGTGAGGCACACTGCAGACAGCTGATCTTTATACAACATGAAAGTCAGCACAAAATCAAATGCTTTCATACAGTACATAGACAGCCACGGCCACAAATCCAGTTATTATCAGAAATAACCTCTTTTTCAAAGGTCAAAAAACAGTTTAAGTACTCAAAAAAAGCTTGTACAGTTTTTCATTAAAAATGATCAAGATTGGGATTTCGGCACATATGATGTTTCTAAAGTGTCTCTGCGACCCAAATAGGCCTGTCTAAGATATGAAAGTGTATTGATGTTGACATTAAAAAGGCAATGTGTGCCCTGCCCTAACAGTCTCTTTACTCAGCAGCGGCAGCTTTAACAGAGCTAATGATGGGCCACTCCATTAAAACGCAACTCTGAGAAGTAAACTTTGACACTCAATGTATTAATCCTTCGAGTGAGACACTTAATGTTATGTTGAGGCTCAGCAAAGAAGGAAAATCTATTAAAATTAAATATGGGAATTTCCTCAAGAGCTCTATCTCTAAAGAGGACCTTCTTTATAACAAGTATTAATGACAAAAGCTATCAATTAAAAAACCCATATGAAGCTGCTTGTACTAATTTTGCACAGTTTTATGTGTTCCTGGGTCAACATACTTTGTTAATCCTTGAATATTATTCCTATTCCTAAAATCAGATTAAAATGAAAACTTTAAACCTCAACTTAAAATCAATTGTGAACTATAATCTATGAAATCTGGTTTATTGGAATGTGGGTTAGGCTTCAACAGCCATCCTTTTGCTCTCTTTTTGCATCTGCTCTCATTCACCTCCATTACTATTTAAACATTGAAAACAGCTCTTTATGCTGTTTGATGATACAAACTGATATTTTCTTATTATATCATTCTATTTTGTCTGTATAGTCATGCACACACTTTAGTAGTTTGACCGTTTTCTGACATTTATTATTCATTTCTCCCATAGGCAGCTGAATCGGAAGTTCTAAAACAATTGCAAAAACAAGCGCACTTCCGCATTGAAGAATAAGGTCAATAATGTTTGAATCAACACTGTCAAGGCAAATTTCTGTAGAAAAAAAATGATAAAAATACAATTGCAACCTTAAAAAATGACATTTGCAACATTATAAAAATACAGCAGTGCGTTTACAGTTTTAATGACGGCATTTGCATCTTGTGTATTGTACATTGACCCTTGCTTATACTGTAAGTAAAAGTGATTGATCTTAAACCATTGCGCTGCAGTTTCCTGTAAAACATTTCTTAGAAACTACAGAATTATTTCTAAAAAATCTAGTTTATATAACCAGTGAATCTAGAAAATTCAATGTATCTGAACTAACAGCAAATTCAGCTATTGTAGTCTATGTTGTGGAATTAAATCAAATTAATTTATTTTCACAGCAGCTTTAGAAGAGGGAAGACGGAAGACAAAGCTATTTTATATACTTTTGTTTTATGCTGCACTGTTTGATCATCCTCTTTAATAAATAAAAAGAAATAACCAATTGTATTCCACATACCCATCATCTTTAACCCCTCTGTAGGTCATTGCATTTATAAATGACTCTAAGAAAATTCCATTTTTAAAAACAGTAATGATATTTAAACAAATAAAATTCAATCTTAGTAATGTCACATCACATCTCCTTTAGCCAATAAAACTACAAGATTGTTGCCATTTGCTTTACATAATTTAAAAACAGGAGCTAAATGAGACATCAGGACACATTAGGTGACATGCTCTCAAGGCACGATGGTGAGTTCATTTTTTAACTATAAAATCAATAAAAAATATATTTGTGCATTTCAGGATGTTTTCTGAAGATTTGTGGAATTTTATCCACATTTTAGAAAAACAACAGCTGTGTGCCATGTAAAAATGACAAAGTGCTTGTTCTAGGTTGATGATAGTAAGTTTTAAGAAAGACAGAGAGAAAAACCTGTACCAATGCCAGAAGATAGTGATGATAGTGACAGCATTGCATCAGACAATGAGGTCATAGTAAGAAATTAAGTTGAGGATAAGGGAGAGAGCAGCAGTGAGAGTGAGGAAAGTGAGAAAAAAATTAATCACATGTGAGTCAATTACAGTAGCACAACATAAAACATGATGCATTAGGCCTATAGTTTGAAAACCTAACACACTACTGTTTTTAAAACCAAAAGGTAATGCTGCCCATTGTAAAAAAAAAAATAAATAAGACGTTGCTACAAATTACAATACTTCTTTTGGAACTCTAAAAATATTTTATGTTATGTCAAATATGCTACTTTATTACGAACTAACAATGAGTTAAGGCATGCACTGATCAAGAACCAGCTATAATTACTACAACATAAATCACATTGATTTGATTTCTGAATAATGGCTACCTTAATAACTTGTTAATACATGCTTGTTAATTTATGTATTCATTCATTCATTCATTCATTCTTTCATTCATTTTCTTATCAGCTTAGTCCCCTTATTAATCTGGGGTCGCTACAGCGGAATGAACCGCCAACTTATCCAACACATGTCTTACGTAGCGGATGCCCTTCCAGCTGCAACCCATCATTGGAAAATACCCACTCAATCCCATTCACACATACATTACAGACAATTTAGCCTACCCCCAATTCACCTATACCAAATGTCTTTGGACTTGTGGGGGAAACCGGAGCACCCGGAGGAAACCCATGCAAACACGGGGAGAACATGCAAGCTCCACATAGAAATGCCAATTGATCGACCCAGCCGAGGCTCGAACCAGTGACTTTCTTGCTGTGAGGCGACAGCGCTATTGGCCACCTCGCTGCCCTTATGTATTCATTACTGTAATATTTTAATTTAAACTAACTGTAACTGACATGAACTCATGACCTGCTAATGTATCATTATGTCATGAGTTTATTTGGAGGGGCACATTACTATTAATTCATTTTTAACTACTCATGAACTCATGAGTTTAGACTGTTCATTTTGTTGTAGACAAAACACTTTTTCTATTGTTTTTTTTTTTTTTTTTTGAGTGAGTTAATGATAATGTGGGGGCGGTGCAGTGGGTAGCGCTGTCGCCTCACAGCAAGAAGGTTGCTGGTTCGAGCCTCAGTTGGGTCAGTGGGCATTTCTGTGTGGAGTTTGCATGTTCTCCCTGCGATCGCGTGGGTTTCCTCCAGGTGCTCCGGTTTCCCCCATAAGTCCAAAGACGTGGTACAGGTGAATTGGGTAAGCAAAATTGTCTGTAGTGTATGTGTGAATGTGAATGTGTGGGTGTTTCCCAGTGATGGGTTGCAGCTGGAAGAGCATCCACTGCTTAAAACAAATGCTGGATAAGTTGGCGGTTCATTCCGCTGTGGCGACCATCGTATTAATAAAGGGACAAAGCCAAGAAGAAAATGAATGAATGAAATAATGATAATGTGCCCCTTCAAGTAAAGCCATGGCATAAATATCAACAGTTCATGAGTTCATGTTAGTTACATTTAGCTAAAACTAAATTAATACATTAATTAAGAAACATGCACTAACAAGTAATCAAGGTAATTAAGGTTATTCACACATGAACTCATGTAATTCATGTTGTAGTTAATGATTAGCACATGCCTTAACTCATCATTAGTCCATAATGAAGTAATGTTTAATTTACATATTAGTTCATCACTATTCATGTTCTGTTGTTGTAAGGTGTTACCTTTAAGTGTAAAGTATATATAATAGTATAACAAAAAAAAAATAGCATAGCTCAGACCACAGTCATAATGTTAATGATACAGAGAAACACTATTGTTTTGAAAGTCATTCCAACCATATTGTTTCTCCATATCATTACCGTGGTCTGAGCTATGCTATTGCTTTTGTGTTATTATTCAGAATTATTCTTAAAACCATATCTTTAGGGTTGTTTCGTTGTGTTGTGAGAAAAACATAAAGCATCATATATGGCCTCTTTAACATTAAGAACATATCTAGAATTGCAGCCATAGAGAGATCACGGCAGGTAATCAGTAAGAAAGCAATGGAAAAGGTTAGTTTCTGTTGGAAAATTCCAGCAGTTATGAACACTCAATCAGCTCTGTCTCAAGGCAATGGCAGTATAAAATTTAAAAGTGGACCCAGGACTTGATTTATTTCCTTAGACAGATAGCAAAAGAAAAAAACAAACGGATCCTTTTCATCACTATCAGCCAATAGTACCTGATAGGAAAGCACAGGAGAGGCCAGATTGTTTTTGTCGAGTGGTGATAGTGCTTCTCGAAATTGGAATTTCCTCAGGAAAAATCTCTGCTTGGAGCTGAATATCTCACACTGGACCTTATTTATGAAAAGATACTCTCGGATTAATGCTAGGGTTTATTATTGTTATCATCCATGAAAATACCAACCAAAGAATTTACTCATCAAAGGTTTTAAAAGTAGCCTGTGGTTAATGAATTAGTATTCGCCACTGTGTAGCAACCAGAGCTTTTTGTCTATAGCTTCTCTTCAACAAGGCACTGTCAGAGGGATTTGAATGTAAATGTATACACACTAATCCTATTAGAGATCTTTTTTGTTATTTGTCAAAAGATGCTGCAACACTTCGCAAAACCAGTTTAATATTTTTGTGACAAAATCACTCTAAATTCAGCTCACCGATTGGTTATTTTAGGGATGACTAATGACAAAATGGCAATTATGTAAATAAGGGCTTATCGTGCTTACTGTATGCAACACCACAACTGCAGAGTTCGATTGCTTCAGCTTATGCACAATAAAATATATGAGGAAATGTGCATCCAATTCTCTCCCTAAAAGTAACTTAATGAAAGGTGTGGATTTCTGTCATTGAACTGAGATAAGCTGCGTTGTAGTTCTGCTGCTCTGAGTTTGTAATTAAAAAAGCTCAGGGGAGATGGCATACCGGTCATGTACAAATATTAATAAACATCACATTCATGAGTAAATGAGGGAAAAATATGAGTACATACTCTTATTCAATTTAACCTAACATTTTTTGATATGCTGATGCATATTAACGTTAATATTAACATTAATCTAACATACAATAGATCAATTAATCAGACATTATTAACTGAAAGTGTTTTGTTTGTTTCTTGATTAATTATTTTTGTTATTATTATCATTATTTATTTTTTATTATTTATTTTTATTTATTTATTTATTTTTTGGCTACTGCATAGAAGGGCAAATATTCATATCTGAAAGCGTCAGTCACTTTCAACAACTTTCAGCTGTTTTTTTAGGCAAGGCAAGTTTATTTTTTATAGCACATTTCATACACAATAGTAATTCAAAGTGCTTTACATAAACAAGAATAAAAGAACAAGAAACAAGTTAAAGTCGTACTCATTAATAGTTTTACTCAAACTGACTTCTAGAAAAACATTTCTGTAAAGTATCTGTGTTGTTGAACTGTTACATCGACGCTCTAATTTAATGCTGCTCAGCCAATAAAATCTGAAAATTGGAACTTTTTTGGATGGGTGATTAAAAAAAAATGTAATGCACTTGCCAACATACGAAAGCATATGAGACCACAACTAATTTAGCAGGGCACTAAAATTTAACCCTAATCATTGAAGGAGCTGCCCTCAAAAATACCATTAAGACCCCACTCTCTTAAAGCACAGCCATTGAATGCTGATGCAATTATAAGCTTTCTCCAAGATCAAATTGCTCAGGGGATGTTAACCAGAATACTTTTAAAATGCTCAAGGGAAGGTGCATGTGCACTTTTTAGGGAATTATGTAGAGGGATTGTAAAGCTGCAGATAAATCAAAGCATCCCTTAAAGCTGCATGATTTTAATGTTCCGTATTACACCGTGGGTCGTAAAGCTTTTAACCTGAAAGCAGTATAAACAAGACCAAAGATTTTCAAGTTCAGAACTGTGAGAGCAAAAGAAGAAACACCCCAGCATCAATGGACCTACTGTAATGGGATGAATCATTAATTAAGCACAAAAGTGGCTGCTGTTCTTCAGAGTAACCACACACAAAGAGAGAGAGAGGGAAGGATTTCTCGATGCCTGGCACTGTAATTGGAGTTCCAGTTCATAGGAGCTGAGGATATTATTTTTAAAAGCGCAATACTAACTCTAATGAAGCACTTTTGATAAAGTGCTGATGATAAGAAGAACTTGGCTGAAAAGTGCATTGTACATTTGAAAATGTGCTTGGGTGACATTGCCTGGTGTCTTTGCCCCAGTTGTGTTCCCTCAAGAACTATTCCACCTTGCTCTTGCAGGTAAAGCAGATGCAGAAAGGGTTGGTCCTCCATCCTGCAGCAGGCAGGCTCCCATCGAGCTGTTCTCCTCTCCAGGTGAACGCTAGAGCCGAGCTGATACCGCCGCAGACACAGTCAAGGACTCTGCTGGCCTTGCACTTATCTCAAGTTGCTATTCAGGAGAAGTGCTTGTGTGCAGTGATATAGTAAGTGTGGAACAAAGGCAAGAGTGTATACCATTCGGGATACTGTGTATAGATATTTCACTTCAAAAATATGTGGAATGTTATGATGTTCTGTGTATAGCATATGCACTCACTGGCAACCTTAAAATATGTACCTTGCTACTGTAGTGTGGTAGTAGAATAGATTTCAGCAAGATGCTCAGCACATTCCTTATGCCTCTATTTCACCAGGATGGTTCATGTTCTAGAGACAGAGCCTGTACTCGGCCAGGAAATATGTTTCCACTGACTCAGGGAACCAAAAAAATATTAATGTAACACTATATGTTGCTTATCTGGTTCAGAAAATAGCGAAATTTCTGTAGATTTGTCATCTGCATTTCCATGATGTTCATCGCCTGTTCCACCACCTCCCAAAGGTGCTTTATTGAATTCTGACATGTAGCCTTTAAAGGCCGTTTGCGTAAAGTAAACTCTTTGTTGTGCAAAAACCAGGTTGAGTTCATTTTGGGTTTTATTTAATGGGACATTGAGCAATGCTATCTTAATTATATAGCTGTTTAATCTATAGATAATAAAAATCCAATATTTCAACAAACAATATTTCAGATCATAGAGCATAGAGCTTGGACAGTTAGGCACAGTTGTACAGAAAACTTCTGGCATAATTCTAGCTCAAATAAACCTGATCAAGTTCAGTTTAATACAAATGTGACTGTTGAAGGCCAATCACTGAAGACCAGCTCCACCAGCCTTAAGTAAGCCAGAGGCGACAGTGGTAAGAACCCAAAAATCCACCAATTGGCTTTCAAGAGCTCACACTTAGCTGATGATTGATAATAAAGCTTGTTTGGCATGCTGTCCCGGGAGAGAGCTCATGAGATCCTCGAGCCCTGGGCTCCCTCCCGTTTGCAGGGGAGAGGAGAGTTTGAGCTCAGGTAGATCTCGAAGAACTCCACCTCGGCTTATTTCCAGCTAGTGGCAGGACTGAGGTGAGGTGTATTTGTTAAGAGCTTGACTGTGGTATCAATTGTGTTTTCAAATTACTTAGTGCGTGTTATTTGGACCGTGGGAGGAAACTGGAGAGCCCGGGGAAAACCCACGGGAGCACGGAGAGAACAAGTGAAACTCAGCACAGAAATGCCACCTGATTTAGTAGGGACCCAACCAGAGGCATTCTTGCAGTGAGGCAACAGTGCTAATCACTGGGCCGCCGTGTCGCCCATCTGAAAGGGTTCTTCAAGACGAAGATGTTGAGATAAGAAAACTTTGGTTATTTATAGGGAGTTAGGAATCATCTGATTGGATAATCGGTCATTAGCTGAAGCTGTAACAGCTGAGAACAATCATAAGCATGTGATCCTCTCGAAATTTGTTTATAGATAAACTTCACGAAGTGGAGAGCAAATCTTAAGAGATGGTTTTCAGTTATTCTGGTGGAAACAGCTATCACAATACGGGTACACTGTGCGCATGAAAGGATGGTTGTTAAGTGACCTGAATGTGCCATGAAAATATTTCCCATACCAAAACACCACCTAAAATCTGAACTGTTGATATGAGATAAAATTAATCCAAAAACTCATGCACAAATCGAGACTTATAAACCTTTTACAAGTTGAACTACTTTAGCCTATCTATCAACTTGATCATTCTGGCCATTATCCTGCTCTGACATCTGTCATCAACTAGACATTTTCACCCAAAAGAACATACTGGATATTTTAGCAGCAGTCATTCTATGTTCAAAATCACTTAAATCACCTTTCTTCTCCTTTCTTATGCTCAGCAACCATGCCATTACATAACATGAGCTGCAAGATGTTGCTCACAAAGCAGGGCTTAATATCCTAATGTTTCTTTTTTATTGACCAACTGGATTGTCGGGTCATGTGTTTGATACTTTAATTTTCAGTAAATGTTTTGAGTGAGAGTTGAATTTCACTCGATCAGTGTCGTGTTGAATAAGCACTGCCATTTTGCGACTATTTTAAGGTATCAATCTATATAGTGCAGCTCAAAAAAGACCCACGAGTCTGCTTCATATCTGTACTGATGGATGCCTCTAAACCAGAGACAAATGAAAGGATGACTTGTGTTTTAATGTGCAGAGATATATGGGAGCTCTGGGAGAGTGAGAGACAGAGACAAAGCAGCAGTCTTCTTGAAGGCAATGTCACCATGGTTAATGCACATTAGTACGCCAACCGACAAAGCCTCTGACATTCATTGATAAGGCACAGATGCCTGAGGGAAACTGATGGAATGCGAATGTGTCTAAAATTGAACTGAGGGTTATGGCTGGTATCTTGGCAGAAAACTTTTTTTTTCCATCTTGAGTGAAGGACACAGTCAACCCACCCGTAGTAACACCTCCTACTAAAATCAAAAGCGTTGGTTGGATTACTGTGGCAGGATGAAATGCAGATGTGTCAAACCCACTCAAAATTGCACACTTCTGGATGAAACTTCCCAAAAGTTTTGGTATTAATGCTAAATAATCTTTTAACTTCTGATTATTATTGTTATTTTGTATATTTAAAGTGAGTCTTTAAAACACAGTGACAAATTTCTCTTCTTCATGTCCAAATCTAGTCAATCCAATAACACCTTCAGCAAATAGACTTTGAAACAGAAATGTTGACATCATTTACTATGCATTATACACATACATTTCATCATTTAATTCCTTAAATCTATGGATTGAATTTCTTTTACAGGTTATGTTTTTTACATTAATAATACTGTTTTTTGCAACAATGCATATATCTTATTTTTGTTTCAGTTTTTACGTTGAATTGAGCTGTTGACATGGAATTGAACCAGATTGAACCAGAATGCAACTGAAACCCAAACAATACAAACATAAAAACAAAACAAAACAAAAAAATCTGAAAAATCAAATAGTTTAGTTAGTGTAAGTAACCGGCTTTTCGCAGTATTTGCACACAGTTTGGGATTTGTCTGAAGCACTTCACCGATGTCATTGCTGGTGCACAGGTAAATTGAGTTTGCGCCTGTAAACACAAACCCCCTATATAACATTGAAGTCAGAATTATTAGCCCCCCTGTTTATTTTTTTCCCCCAATTTCTGTTTAACGGAGAGAAGATTTTTTTTCAACACATTTCTAAACATAATAGTTTTAATAACGCATTTATAATCACTGATTAATTTAATCTTTGGCATCATGACAGTAAATAATATTTTACTAGATATTTTTCAAGACACTTCTATACAGCTTAAAGTACGGTGGCCGAGAAAGGTTAGCGCGCTGCAATTTGAGAAAGCACATGCAATAACAAAAAACACTGGCAAATTAAGAAAAGGTCTTCATCAATTTGACAGCACACCTGTTACAAATTCTCACAAGAGAGCTTAACGCACTGCAATTTAAGAAAGCACATGCAATAACAAAAAACACCAGCAGATTAAGAAACTTTCTTCATCAACTTGACAGCACACCTGTTACAAATTCTCACAAACAACGGAAGAAACGTGCAGCAAGTTATTGAAAACACAACGGAAGAAAACACACAGCAAGTTATTGAAAACACAACGTAAGAAAATGTGCAGCAAGTTATTAAAAACACAACGGAACAAAACGTGCAGCAAGTTATTGAAAACACAATGGAAGAAAACGCGCAGCAAGTTA
>CAIGQQ010037704.1:3207229-3227470 GCA_903798035.1 Danio albolineatus
TGTGTGTGTGTGTGTGTGTGTGTGTGTGTGTGTGTGTGTGTGTGTGTAGGTGTGTGTGTGTGTGTGTGTGTGTGTGTGTGTGTATGCAAATTTCAAAATGTGGGTTGGTATATATATATATATAACTAATTAATCACACTTTTGTTCATGATTAGTCATGGTTAATCACGAAAAGCCGTATTTATTACAGAAATAAAAACACAGGCATGTAAGTGCCATTTGAATTTTAAAACAATCAATGCCAATAACAAACAAAAATTATTTCCAAGTTGGATTCTAAGTGAACTACCAAAAAATCCAAAATACAGGCATTGCAAATATGGAAATTGGAAAATTATAATAATAAAGTATTAAATACAAACAATTGTATTCATTGTACAGTTGTTTTGCGAGTTGAGAATATTAATTATAAAGTAGAAACAATTTTGCTTAGTCCTCCTTAGCATTTTGGTAGTTGCTAAGACAGTCCAGTCTGTTGACATGTGACCTAAGAGTGAGAAAAGTCTCTCACAAGCAGAATCACCGAATTAGCTTGTGAATTTCGGTGCTTAATTTCTGTGCCACTGGTGCTGTGACAAGGACGCAAGAAGCACCAAGGGGTACATCAAAGTCACGTAATAAAGACTATAGGCTAGACTTCTTACATGGACTTTGGTCACGCCATCTCTAAACATTAAATTCTAAACTGCTTTGAGTGACTGTCTGCGATTGTTAGGCATTTAATCTTGTTGTTAGGATATCCACACATACACAAACACCCTCTCTCACACACACACACACACAGACAACGCGGGCAGTACAGCGAGCTCACACGGTAAAAGTGACTCCCTTCAGAGTCATCAACGGGCACGGTCGTGTTCATCCAATTTGCTCTAGGCGAACGGTGATCACGCCGCCGTCCACCCGAAAGTGAAAAAGAAAGTGACCGGTTCGCGGATGAACGTGCGGACCGGGAGGGAGGGAGTAGGTGTCGCGGATTAAGCTGGATTTATACTTCCGCCTGGCGCCACATCGCGCGCCTCTGCTGAGTGCGAACACACCTCGAGGCTTTTATACTCACCGAGGGAGGGGGTAGGTGTCGCGGATTAAAGTGAGGACCAGGGGGTTCGCTCACTTTTCTGCCACCCTTGTCGGCTGCCTAGGTCGCCTCTGTGGACGCGCCGGCCCTGAACACACGTCGGCCACAACAGGAAATAAAAAAAAATCTGCCACTGTGTTAAATGCATTAATTTTTTTAACGCGTTTAATATTTCAAATTAATCGGCGTGCGTTAACGCGCTAATTTTGACAGCCCTAATATACATATATATATATATATATATATATATATATATATATATATTATTAGCCCCTCTTTGATTTTTTTTTCACAGTGTGTCTGATAATATTTTTTCTTCTGGAGAAAGTCTTGTTTGTTTTTTTATCAGCAATAATTTTTTAATTAAATTTTTTAAAGACCATTTTAAGGTCAAAATTATTAGCACCTTTAAGCAATTTTCTTTTAATAGTCTACAGAACAAACCATCATACAATTACTTGCCTAATTACCCTAACCTGTCTAGTTAACCTAATTAACATAGTTAAGCCTTTAAATGTCACTTTAAGCTGTATAGAAGTGTCCTGAAAAATATCTAGTCAAATATTATTTGCTGTCATCATGGCAAAGATTAAATAAATCAGTTATTAGAAATTAATTATTAAAAATATTATGTTTAGAAATGTGTTAAAAAAGTCTTCTCTCCCTTAAACAGAAATCAGGGAAAAAAATAATCAGAGGGGCTTATGATTCAGGGGGGCTAATAATTCTGACTTCAAGTGTGTATATATATATGTATCATTTCGACCTTTATCCAAAACCAAATGTAATACAAATGAAAAGCACTCTGTATAGTTGTATTTATGAACTAAATTAATTATTCTATATAGGATTTTTTTTTTCATTTTTTTTATTTAATACATAATTTCTTTCTTATAAAATTATTTATATACATTAATTATAAACATATTCTTTTTTGGTCACACTTTATTTTGATGGTCCATTTGTTGAATTTAAGAGAAATTGCAACTAATTCTCATTAGATTATAAGTAGACTGTTAGGTTGGGGTTAGGGTTAGGGTTAGGGGTTAGGGTTAGTGTAAGTTGACATGTACTCGCAAAGTTTCTTATAGTCAGTTAAATGTCTGTTGAATTTCAGTATCAACAGATATTAAGTAGACAGTCTACTACTGTAATACTCAAATGGACCATCAAAATAAAGTGTTACCCTTTTTATTATTATTATTTGTGTTGCATTCCAGGTATACATTATGTTTTATATATTTTAAAGTAAATAATGATTATTTTTAATCAGTATTGCAATAATGTTTTTTTATGTATATGCAATTTACAAAACTCTTTTTCAATGCGAAATGCAAAATTGATTGCAAAATGTATAATAAATGATATAAAATTCATGTATTAATTTATGTATTTAAATGGTTATCCAAAATGACACAAAAAAGAATATTGTATTTGTAGTTATTTAAATTAGTATTTTTCGTTTATCTTTTCAATTTTTTGCACATTTGATTTCAGAACACACTTTTTATCCAATAAAAATAATGCAATATATAAAATAAACACCAAGTGAAGGCTCAAGTGAAGGACTTCCACCTGCTATGAGACATTGCAGTGGCTTTAACAGCATTTACTTGTCATGAAATGTTGAGTCTAGAGTGTGGGTTATATAAGCTAAACCAGTAAAGTGCCATTTGCAGTATCTTCAGGAAAGCTATAGGAGAGCAGTGTCAGGAATACAGGAGTTTAGCGCAGGAGGAGCAGGAGAGTATATTTTCCTTATAAGCAAGATGGATGGGGCAGCGGAGGACGCATGCAATGGCTTTTCAATCTTTTTACTCTCCTTTTCAAGAAGAGCCAGAAGCTCCAGCTTCCTGTGGTTAAGAGGGGAAGTGGCTCTCTGTTTCCCTGTGGAGGTGATGTGGCCCGAGGAGCGACACTCGGCAGTCGACTCTACCTCCCCCACCATCATGCTAATGAGGTCAAGTGATGAATTGCAGAGCCAAAATACGGGGGCAAAATGTATGAGGACCAGATTGAAGAGAGCACACAAAAAGCCAGCGGCCAGGACAAGCTGGTCTATTATGACCCAAAAACCAAGGGTAATTCATTTAAATTGGCATATGGAGCAAAAACCTTTTTGTAAATTTGTAATTAACGTACAGGTTTACCGTACTTTAAATGAAGTGGGCTTGGTCTACTGTATACGCACAATTACTTCCTGGTTTTGATTAGCCAGTTTGGTTGTTTCCAGTAAACCATTAGCATGCCATTTGATTGTCCAATACCGTAATCATGACACTATACCAGTTGTTTATCATGACATTGTCATTTTAATTGGATGAAAGGAAATGCCTAAACTAATATGCTGTAAAAAAAAATCAGGAGATCACCGAAACTAGCCAAATGGAATAAAGATGAGAACAGACCAACAACAGCTTATATACTGTATGTATTAGCAACAAATGGCTACGTTTACACTGCCAGGCTTAGTGCTCAAATCTGTTTTTTTCTCAGATCTGATATTTTTGCATAACTGTTCACACTGCTGTTATAAATGTGGCCAATATCAGATTTGCAATGTGAACAGATCATGGTCCTAAACTGACCCGCATGTGCAAAAGTGCAGTTATGGACAGCACAGAATGTCTAATTATCCACACAATGTGTATACTGAAGTAAGCACGTTGTCATGCTTAATGTAAGTATTGCCCCTTTCACAACCTTGGTGTATTTCATGAACTGTAAAGGGTTGTTCTGCTACTGCTAATGTGTATTTGAAACATAAAATAAGTCTCTTGTGATTGAAAACACTGATCATTTGTAATTTTATAACAAACGCGGTGCGCGTCTATCTGACCACCAGTGTAGTGAACTCATCAAGGGTTAATGAGCTGCTGCAGACTGAACTGTGAAGGTGAAGTTGATTTATCTCTGTTTGCAGAGTTATTTCGTTTTGTGTCGTTATAAACAACAGGCATGTGCAGAAAGGGGGTTTGGGTGCTTGAGCACCTGCTCTTTATTCTCTCAGAGAGAAAGTTCGTCCTTAAAATGAAAGTGTCCCCTCCTTTGAGCACGGATCCCCTATCCGTAACATCCCTCGACACAGCTTCGCGATCAACCTGTGCTCCAATCGTTAACCAGATTGGTTAACAAGCTCAAGTTTTGCCTTCAAAATCTTTTTTTTAAATGAACAACCAGCATTCTGTGGTAAAATAATTGCCCTGTGTGCCGATCTACTGCTGCTGAGGAGTACATGATGTCTGCAGCACAGAATGATGACGCATGTCGCTCAAAGGTTATGTAAAAGTCACATGAAATCCGTAATAACCGTTCACACTGTAGTCACATTGCAAAATATCTGATTGTGTCTGATTTAAGACTACATATGAAAGTGGCACAAATCTGAACTGAAAAGATACGGTTTGGGCCGTTCACACTGTCAAGACTTGAGTCACATGTGGGCAAAAAAATCTGATTTGGGCCACATTTGCCTGCAGTGTGAACGTAGCCAAAGTAACCAATGAGACATACTGTACATGGATCAAGGTAAACAAGTAAAAATAAAAATGGGAATACTGAGAGAACATTACACAAACAAATATACAGTATGTGTGACAATATACCCTCTAAAAAAGTTTTTGTGTTTTTTTGACCAGTTGTCAAGCTGGTAGACAAGACAGACAGAGATGGTTATCTTTTTTATTCAAAACAAAGTCACTAATCAAAGTAGGGAATCAGAGGGAACATATAAGTGCTGTGGTGATCTTCTTAAATAGCACTGTAAGTGTCAACATCAGATGTTATCGATCTCACATGTAGTTCGCTCGTTGGAACATCAGCAGGTGAATATATACACTGAAAAAAAATATTCAAAGCTGATTCCTTGGATTTACTCAATTTTTTTATGTTAAGTGGCTGTAAACAATTTATTTGGGCTGAATTTAACCAAAAAATTAAGTTGAATATTGTTAAATTTTATTTGTTTGTTAAAATTCAACACAAATAAATTGTTTGCAAAAGTTTTGCAACATTTTTTTCAGTGTAGACACAGAGTTCATCAGAGTGATAGCATATCTTCAAGTAAACGTCAGATAAGAATAATCACTTCCTTTGATCAGTATGAAAGACTCAAAGACTCATAAGGAACATCCATGGAATAAGAGAAGAAGATGAAGGAGTGAAGATGAGGACAATCATTCGACTTCAATACCGGCTGGCGAATGAGAGAAGAAGGTGGGTTTTTAAATATTGTCCTTTGGTGATGGAGAACAGATTCAAGTCATTAGAAGGCTGGTGAGAGTTCACGCCATTGGACGGAGGTGGTTTGTAAAGGAGAACGCTGATTGGGTGAGCAGGAACGACCCAGGGATGTGACACCAACGGCAGAAGCAGGATGAGGACTCCAGTTGAGGGGTTGGCAAATTGCAAAAAAATAATAAATAGTGATGGAGACCCAGCCAAATAAAGGAGATGGAGACCTGGGGTAACACAAAAGACTATAACTAAGTTGGAGACTGAGAAATTTGAGCAATGAGGGACAAGGCACAGCCAGAGGAGTTAGACTGCTGTGAAGCCAGGTTGATGATTGCCTAAGGTGGACATGGATGGACTCAAGAGCCCTGGAGGAGTTTCAGACTCTGGTGGTGACGAAGGAGCATGGAACCAAATAAGATCACAAGTGTTGTATGGCTAAAGTGTAGTCCAGGGCTGAAAGATCTATAGCCGGCTAGAAGACTTGCAGCACCAGAATTGCTGCTATGAGGCTAATGATTCGGTTCACATGCTTCCACAACAAATACAGCCAGTCCAGATGTGCAGTGACTGAAAAGACCAAGCCATTCACAAAGAACACATTTTTAAGTCTTAACCCATGACACTGCAGCATTCAGGAGTGGTTCCACCATTTTAGTCTCACCTCCAAGCTTTTCTGATTGGTCCACTTCTCTGAATCTGAAAATATGTAGAACATATGAGTGCTGCTGTGGGTGAAAGTTGAAATAGTTTTATCTTTACAATGCTTCTATAAATGCAGTGCTACAAAAGATGCGTGCATAACAGTGACACAAGTCCGTCGAAAGATACTGTCTCATCTTGTGAGGTCGTAAGTCAGTCTGTGAACAAGTGTGTGAGTTCTCTAAACACAGAGTTAACAGTTGTTGTCCGCTGCACCTGCTGTTATGATGGACACAGTGCTGCATTTTCATTATAAGAGATTTCAGCTTTGAAGCTCACTGAATCTTGTATTTAATACACAATTATTGTTTTTCTGTTGTTTTAGGAGAGGGCTGAGCTTAATCTTATTTTTTAATACACAGTGTCCTAATTATAATATTTTTCGTTATTGTTTTTTTTTGTACTTTTTGCATCACAAGAAGCTCTTCAGTTCTGTAGTTTATAAAACATTTCTGCCTGTTTAAAATAAACAGAAAAAGCAATTACTACAGATTTTTTATTATTCTTGTTGTAACATGCTCGTACCCAAACTGTTACTCCAGTGTACCTTCAAACCCTTTAAAACCCTTACATAGGATGTATAAGAGAAAGATATACATACAGATACTCGCTCATCAAAATGGTATAAAGTAGACAGAAGAAACGTGTGACTGGGAATGTGGCTGGAAACACACTCCAGGTGTGACTGAGAATGTCTTATTTGTCCACCTCGGACTGATGAAATCGCATAAACAGCACGCACTTGCTGTCTCTGTCTGCCTGCTCTGTGCGTCGTGCATTAAAATCCTTTAACGCACGGCAAACCGTTGATTATCCCTTACATACACATATACAGTGCTTGACCAATTCATACATGCAGTATTCCTGAGTTTGCAGCAACTGAAATCCCAAGTTGGACTGGTCTGCTGAAGGGCTTCTCTTGCGCATGTGTATCTGCTTCGCGCAAGCACCACGCACCTCTTTCTTTTCTTCCGCGCCAAGCTTTTTGCTTGATTTTTTTTAACACCTGATGACGCGATGCACTAAAGTAAACATTCTAACCACTCCGGTGTACTCATACGCTTCAGGGAACAGCCAATGCTGTCTGATTATTGCACGTGTCAAAGGGGTAAAAAAGTGTGTTCATTTTATTCTTTTATTATTCAGCGATTCTTCCGCGTACCACTAGAAGAAAGCCCGCGTACCACTAGTGCCACAGTTTGAGAACCACTGCTCTAGAGGCCTCGGGATGGGCATCCCCACCTGGAGAACAAAAAAAAAAAATTTGACTGCTGTTCCTAAATATATTTATATATTACCTTACAATCAACTACAGATCAGCTAAAAGTTATAGCTAAAAGGCTATTTGTTTTTTTTTTTTAAATAATTGCAGTTTTGTCATCTTCATTTTGTCAAGCACAGTGCATTGTTCATGTTTTGCAGATCCGAACAACAAACTCATTATTCCAGGAATGTTTTGCAAATCTAGCAAAAATGCATGATGAGTTCATTAGAATAGTGCTTGCTTTCACATTAAGAAATGCAAATGCTTTTTACATTTATTAAAATCAGTACAATATGCAAATTAGGAAACATGTCAAATAAGCATTCTTTAAAGACATTCGTGTCATGATTGTTTTTCAACATATCTAACATCTGCTATGTGGAAAACTATCATATTCCTCAAGATATATGCACATAATATTACTACTGTTTTTTTTTCTTTGTTTCTTTTTGTGCATTATCAAAACAATTGCTCCAAGGGGCCATACAGTGCACCAATTAATAAGATATTATGAAATTAAAATGGGACATGTCAAAAATAAGACTGTAACTGACAGGAAGACATAGCATTTATTAGATAAGAAAACGAAAGAAAATATGAGGTGGAGCAGGACACCCAGAGGCAATCAAAAATAATTCCATTGTGATCTTTATTATCAAAACCTGATGGACTTCATTTAGCAAGCTGAAGCTTGGTCATATAGCATTGTCTTCCAGATAGTCAGAAACCTTTCTAAATGATAAACACTGATTGACACGGGGAAGATATGTTTTTCTCCAGGTTTTCTCTGAAAAATAAAGGTAAAAATATTGAAAGTGCTTTTGAAATATCAACAGAAATGATGCTGGCATCACTGTACTGTATATATTATTTCAGTGCCATGGGGAGAGTACTTACTGATAAGTGTGCACTAAAATTGCCTCTGCATGCTTTAGGATATTAACTAGTCCGTAAGCTCACCATTGGCTATCAAAGAGTAAGTCTCTTCAAATATTTGCATGTTCAGAGTGCCATGCTCTCTTGTTAGAGATGCATTGTTGAATGGCAAGCTTGCATTTAAATTTATTTTATTTAAATGACCTTTTAATCATTTCCTAAGAAATATATTTTTAAAAACCTATATGCATAAGACCATTGCTTGAATTTAACATACTATGGTAATTTAAGTCACTTAGGTATTATCATATAAAAGATTGGGCCATATATATAACTGCTGTTCATATAAGCACTGCTTGCTTGCAAAATTAATTTGCATCTCATTCAGCTTGTCTGCTGTTTCCTTCAGACATGTTTGTAATAGGCCAATAGTTTCACAAAACTGGATAAATTGGCGGTTCATTCCGCTGTGGTGACCCCTGTTGAATAAATGGACTAAGCTGAAGGAAAATTAATGAAAGAACATTCTGTTTTCACTTCAAATGTAAAAATGATACTGTCGAATGTGCTTATGTGTATACTGCATTTTTGAATGATCAGGATTAAAATGCAGTATATAGGCAGAGCTTTTGCTTATATGAAGACTTTTATTGTATTTAGACATTCCTCTAGTTTGTTTAAACTGTTTAGTTGCGTTACATTTACATTTCACAAACCAGTACTTGCAGCAATAACCCAACAAAATTTAATTTACTGTATGTCTTCAATTACACTTAGTTTAAAAATGAGAAAATTGAATCATGACCTTCATTAATTTATTAATTAAAATTCAAATACATGAACTGAATCCTGAGTTACATCCTGTTATACATAATTGTTACATCCCTAAAAGACTTTGTGTCTGTACTATGTATTACTCATGGTAGATGCGCTATTTAGCCCTATTTAGTTAACACTCCCCTGGGTTGTATTTCAAGCGACAAACCTACTATGGTTGTATAGGTTAATAAAACAATTACATTATTATTCTGCTTTTCTTTGTTTGCTATGAATTGTAATGTCTGTTAATGTGATCTGATCATATGATAGTTCCATGCACCTTGTTCTCTGCCATTCATGTCCCTATTTCAAAATAATTTAGATTTTCATAACTATATATCTCAATATTCTGTTTCTAAGGTTTGTTTATGTTTGCTTTCAAGGCAAACGTCCACAGGGAAGAGTGTTAGAGTAGGCAAGAATAGTAACTGTTGCCTCAGAAAATTAAAGTGTCTGTTGTTCCTGCCGTTAACAGTGTTTTACACAAAAGCTTTCTCTGTTCAGAAATGTCTTTAGCTCACAAACACTATTTCCTTTAGTAGAAAAAAAATCTGGTAGGGCAGCTTTACTGAATAATGTTTGTCACCGTGATAAGTTAAGTACTACATGGAAGACTGACAGCCTCCTGGCACTCACCTTCCTTTAACCTCCATCCTGTCTTAAAATGCAGCCTAAAACTTGCAGGCATCAGCAAGGGTACGACAGGTTGTGGTACATAACGTTTTTTAGCCAGAGCTTTGTAATATGCCAACAAACACAAAACAAAGCTGTTTAGCTTCTCAATCAAGCAAGATCTCTTGCATTTTGTTTAGTTTATTATAAAAAGTACATTTATTTGTATGCTTAAAATGCATGCTCGTCTACCCTTAAGAAGATGCTGTGATAAAAAAATAAATTAATAAAATTTGTGGTCATTTATGTGCTAATAAGCACTTCAAAGTGTGTTTGGTCCGTTATTGGTGTCTATTCCAACAATAAACTGGTATGCATGAGCAGTCTGTTCCTATTATAGTCATTTCTTGTGAAATGTTGTCCTTTTTTATTTGTTTGTTTTTGTTTGATTTGGTCTTACCACTTAGATGCCAGGTGTCCATGTTGTGCTTTTATTTTAGTCCAAGGACTGAGATCCATCTTTTCAGTTAGTTCTTAGTTCTCTTGTTTGGTGTGCAATGTTCAGGTTTCAGCGTTTGCACTTATTTAAATGTAAAACACAAACAAAACCATCACCACATCTGCCAAGTGTAAACTTGATTGGGATCCCTAATAGTACATGAAAGGGAAGTTCTTCCATGGCCTGCAAAGTCACCAGATTTAAATATTATTGAGCCACTTTGGGGTGTTTTGGAGGAGCGAGTCAGGAAACGTTTTCCATGTCATGTGGTGACCTGGCTACTGTGCAGGACTTGTATCTGAAATGCTCACAACAAATTGATGCTGTATTGGCTGCAAAATAAGAAGCATACTAATGAATTATTGTATGGCTGAATTTCGTCTTTAAAACAAATGCTACGGGGTGCTATGATGCCATTTCTTTTCGCACTTACCAGCTGACCGCTTACTTCTCAGATGACTTTTCTGCTGTTACCAGTTTGTCCAGTAGCTTGCCGTATACAGTACGTTGGCGGACTTGGGAGGCAGAGAGTAGTTGAATACGATTACAGGGTTCGAGTCCGGTGAAGAACGTTTCCAGAAAGCTGGTAAGACAGAAAGAGAAGTCAAAAAATAATTGGTAAAGAATTTGGTAAAATCTGAAAACGTGGCAAAAATTAGGTGGGAGCTTTTCTTTTTCTGGATTGCTTTTTAAATCTGTTGGTTGGGTTTTGGGAAGTGGGTAGGCGGGTCAATCTGTGCAATCTGAAGGGTGGGTCAGTCAGTCAGTCATTCAGTCTGTCAGTCAGTCTGTCAGTCAGTTGACAGCAGCCTCCGGTGGATTTATGTGAGAACAGCAGGCACGAATAACACTCACAAGAGAAATGTAAGATCTCAAAAAGCATACACAGCGGCCTCTGGTGGATTTGCAAAAACAAAAACTGCTAAAAAACGTACCTCCTGAGACGTATTTGGCACTCTCCCTCACCAGAGATTTATATAACGGTACGTTTTCAGAATGAACCTGAGTTGGTATATATATATATATATATGGATTGGATTGGATAAACTAAATTGGCCGTAGTGTTTTCTGTGTAAAACAAATGCTGGATAAGTTGGCTGTTCATTCTGCTGTGGTGACCACTGATGAATAAAGGGACCAAGCCCAAGGAAAATTAACCTAGTAAAAATGCTTTTCTTACTTAGATTTTTAGTCTTAAAACAAATTGTTTTTGGAAAAAATAAGTTTTAAAATGACTTTTCCCTTAAAACAAGCAAAATAATCTACCAGTGGGACTCGTAAAATTAACTTAAAAAAACTATAAAACAATATTTATTACTTATTTAGGAAAAATGTTTCTTAGACATTTGGACTAAAAACAGAACAAAACAAAACTCTAAGGATGAAAAGCTTTTTTTTCAGGGAAGATTTTATGTTTAAAAATAATGACTCGAAGCAATTGTATTTCTTAACAAGTCACTAAATTTTTAATTGGCAACATGGTGGCTCAGTAGGTAGTACTGTCGCCTCACAGCAAGAAGTTCGCTGGTTTGAGCAACGGCTGGGTCAGTTGGAATGTTCTCGTTGTGTTCATGTGGGTTTCCTGTGGGTGATCCCGTTTTCCCCACAGTCCAAAGACATGCGCTATAGGTGAATTGAATAAGCTTAATTGGCTGTAGTGTATATGTGTGAATGCAAGAGTGTATGGGTGTTTCCCAGTGCTGAGTTGAAAGGTTTATGTAAAACATATGCTGGATTCATGAGAAGTTGGTGGTTCATTACGCTGTAGCGACCCCTGATTAATAAAGGACTAAGCAGAAAAAATAAATAAATAAATGAATTATTAATTAAGTGAAGTTTATTTATAAACTAATTTCAAGAGGATCACATGCTCATGATTGCTTGCAGCTGGCCCCACATTGTCCAATTTATTATTCACCAATCAAAAGACTCCTAAGCCACTATAAATGCCCTAGGTTTCATACCAGTCATCTTCATTTTGAAGAATCCCCCTTCTACCCCTATGCCTCCTCCATTCCAAGATGGGTGGCACGGTGACCCAGTGGTTAGCATTGTTGTCTCACAGAAAAAAATGTCTTTGGTTCTGGTCATTACCAAACCAGCCGATGTTTCTGTGCGCAGTTTGCATGTTCTCCCCATACTCGCGTGGGTTTTCCCAGGTCCCCTGGTTTCCTCCCACCGTCCAAAAATATGCAACTTAAGTTAATTGACTAATCCAAATCGGCACCATAGACATACACTTAGTAAGTAGTTATCTCTAAAGAACAATCACTATCTGTTCATTACCTTCTACAGAAGGGGAGTTTTTGAGTTCTACCTGAGCTCAAACTCTCCTCTTGCCTTGCAAACGGGAGGGAGCCCCGGGCTCAAGGATCTTTTGAGCTCAGTGTTCTCTCCTGGGACCGCATGCCAAACAAGCTTTATAATCAATCATCAGCTAAGTGTGAACTCTTGAAACCAATTTTACAAAAAACATCTTCGTTTAGGAGTGACACCATTTGAATTAGGTTCTCAATGATTGTTCAAAAACTCATGTATTTGACAACCCTTTTACTGAGAAATGCCCTGTTTTGTTTGGAATGATTTTGTTGGTGAACCAAAAAATAACATACAAAACTAACAAAACTAACTACAAAACTAACTTACTTGTTGAAACATTACAGTTAATATTGAACATTGGTTATTCTTACATCATTGGCAAATTTGAATCAATATTTGCCAGATATGTTAGAAAAAAATGTTTAATACTAACTGTAATGTTTCAGAAAATAATGTTAGTTTGAATATCAAGTTTTATTGATTATAAAACGTATAATCAAACAGGATTATTCTATAATTTTAAAAGTAAAACCAAAATCACAATAAAACGGACTAATTAGATGATGCCAGGCCTTTAGATAGTAACACAGCTGTAGAGTGTAGAGTGGAGGGTTTGCACAGTTCACCTTACCTCTGAGCTGACAGTGTGCTCTCATGGCCACATCATTAGAATTAGATGAGCTTAATTAGCAAGTCTATGCATATTAAAGAGCATAATGTAACAGACCAAACAGTTTTGAAGCATAGCATGCGAATGGCATCGCAGAAACAACTGGCAAGTGTTTATCTGGGGTTTCACACATGACAAAGTGTTTGAGTCAAATTACCACAAAGCATTAAGTGAACAGACAACTTTTAAGTTGGTGTTTGCCTCTTTTTTAATGTTGTAAGTTGCCCAGAAATACATTTAGCCAAAGAAAGAGTTTTATCTATGGTAATATAGTAAGTTAGAACTATAAAACTAAAAGCTACTGCATGGTGTGAGCTTGGAGATGAATTTCTGTTTATAAATGCAACTAAAGTCAATTTTTGTCAGTCTGATGCTATAAATACAGATGCAAAGTCTAAAACTTTTTTAAGCTGGTCCAGTTTTGACAACTTCAAGAATAACAAGAACAAATGCACATGGATAAATTTGCTTTTGAACAGGCAGGAAAGACCACCTACTCTCAGCCTATTGACTGAATATGTCATTTTTGTTTTATGTATTGTGAAAAAAAGCATATTAAAACAAACTTAAATATTTATTCTTTGCTTTTATACTTGCTATCATAGTTCCTAAAACTATTTGCAGAAGAAATCACGTTTTTGGCATGTTCACACTGCAGGAACTAGAGTAAAAAAAGATTATAGGAATGCCTTTTGGGTGAACCAATCCTCCTACACTGACTGGATATATGTGTGCCATAAGAAACACTAGCACAGAATTTTAAATCGTTACAAGCTAATGTTAGCTGTATTTACCTGTTACCTTTGTCTGTGGCATTGTTCTTTTCTCAGCCCTAATTATACGTTGCACGATACGTTTTTATAAGCCATCCTCTATTTTGCTCTTTCAATCATATAACACAATATGCCAACATCATCAACAATATCCAAAATATGTTATTAGCTCCACCCACTCACATGGACTCATCATTGGCAAAGGTTTATTGAATTTTCTATGCCACTAAGTAAACCATTCTAAAACATGCAGCAGTAGTTGCTTCAACCCAAAACTGGGCCAATTATGGACTAAACCCCCAACTCTAATTCAGATTAAAAAAAAAATGTTAGCCTCAAATCAAAGTTTGTAATAAATTGGTTCACATTGTTGGGTAACACTTTAATTCAATTCAATTCAATTCACCTTCATTTGTATAGCGCTTTAACAATGTGGATTGTGTCAAAGCAGCTTCACATAGAAGGTTATAGTAAATTGAAAATGTCAGTTAAGTTATTAGCTAGTATATTATTAGCTAGTATGTAGCTGAGTTCAGTTCAGTTCAGTGTTGTTTAATATTCACTACTTAGAGTTCAAACACTGTAGAGTAATCCATCGGTGCGCAGCTCTAGCTGCAGTCTAGTCGCCGGAGGCTGGAGAACTCGAGGCTCGTCTGTCCTTGGAGGGTCACAGGAATCCGTCTCTTGCTTGCTACTCCGCCAGGGAGCTGCTCAGGATACAGCGAGGTCCAGGGTTAAGGAGCCTTAGGATCGTCTCGTCACGGGTCTTGGATCGCATCCGTGGCGCTGCAAAGTCTTTGGGGGCCTGGGGATGAGTATCCCCAGTTGGAATAGAGAACAAAGAAAATAATTAGCGTAGCTGCAGTTCATAGTGTATATAAATGAGATGCGTGGAGCACATTCATGCATCATACAGCTAAGTGACGTATTGAGTGTATGCTTTACTAAAAAGATAGGTCTTTAATCTAGTTTTGAACTGAGAGAGTGAGTCTGAGCCCCGGACATTATCAGGAAGGCTATTCCAGAGTTTAGGAGTCATAAATGAGAAGGCTCGACCCCCTTTAGCTTAAGTGCCTGCCGATTCCCAGTATTAACTACAGTAGTGGCTTATGACTAGGGTCACACGGAATCTGCGCGCGCAGAATTTAGCAGATTTTTAGCCCATCATTGATTTTGCTTATTTACTGATGTATATGTGTGTACATTTATATTTATTCAGTTTTTAAATTAATTTCAGTAATAATATTGACTAATATGAAAATATTCATATGATTTATTTACAATACAGTTTGTAAAGTACAATTTTCTGTCTTTTAGTGAAGATTTTATATGAGAGACTTGCTTTTTGCATAAATCCACAGATTTTTAACAAAATACTCCGCAGAAAGAGCAAAAAATGTCCGCAGATTCCGTCTGGCCCTATTTATGACCTACCTCTTATTAAGATATTGGCTCCTTATTTTTGTTTACTAAGTATACATTCTCATTCATTCATTCATTTTCTTTTTGGCTTAGTCCCTTTATTAATCCGGGGTCGCCACAGCGGAATGAACCGCCAACTTATCCGGCATTTGTTTTACGCAGCGTATGCCCTTCCAGCCACAACCCATCTCTGGGAAAAAGTATACATTCTGCATGAGTTTATTTTACATCCCTATTCCTACCTAATACCTAAACCTAAACACTACCTTAATAACAATCAATAAGCAGCAAATTAGGAGTTTAATAATACAAAAGTAATGGTCAATGGTTCAGTAATAGTGAGATTGTACCTTAAAAAGAAGTGTGACTAAAAACATATATAACCGGAACCCTAAAATCATAAGATTGCGGCAGAACTAAAAGCTATGGTGTAACTATAGTAGCAGTACCCTGTTGAGCAATACCAATAGCTGACTGAGGAGCAGCTTTGTGGGAAAGAAAAGGAATCAATTGAACAAAATACAAACACATGGCAATGTTTCAACTGTGTGGCTATACAGAGGAGTCATTTGGCAGAATTCTGGCAGAAGCAAACTGCTCATGTGCATTGAAGAGTGGCAGATATATGCTGCAGCAATGACATTTTCATTTGCTGGTTTAAACTATGAGAAGCCTTACCATGTTATCAGTCTTTCTCTGAGCAAGGATTCCGCCTCATGTCAGACAACCAGACTGGAGGAAATCAGAGGGCAGAAGACTCCTGAACTCATCACAGACTTTCAGAAATGCACAGTGGAGCAGCACAGGGCAACATATACTCAGATTATCTGTCTAATATAGTATTATAATATTTATCTGAAATATATATTTTTTCTGTGTTTATTATATGAAATACATTCTCTAATATATTCTCAAATCTACCAGCATGCCAAGTTGATTTCTCGACCTACCATATTTAATTTTCATTGAAAAGGACAGCGGATATGTTTTATGCATAGACTATATGTATCCTGCAGCTATTACATCCCCGAGATATCTGCATCTTCACACTGAATCCACACAGGGATTTCAGAGAGACGGACTGTATGTAGGCGCCGGTTTGACTGATAATTAGACAACATCAGTATTCATTCCAAGCTGACAAATAGATTGCAGCTGTCCCTCTAGTGCTTATATCAAGCCTGGCTCACGTTATAGATGCGTTTCTCTTTTAATATATCGTTCCTCTTTCATATGTTAGGAGATGAATAGACATAATGTGTTTTTGTTGCACATTATGTTTTGTTGGATTAGCAAAAATCTTATAAATAAATATGTGGAAAATAAATATCCTTGTTAAAATAGAATCCTCATCCTGTCCATTTCATAATCCAGTCAGTTCTCATACATTCACTATTATTTGAATATGTATGGTATTGTGGAAATGTTAAAAAGATATTACTGGAGTTATATACATAAACCACTTAGGGTACCACAGTGGGGTAGTGAGTAGCACAATCGCCTCACAGCAAGAATGTCGCTGATTCGAGCCTCGGCTGGGTCAGTTGGCATTCCTGTGTGGAGTTTGCATGTTCTCTCTGTTGCATGGGTTTCCTCCAAGTGCTCTGGTTTCCCCCACAAATCCAAAGACATGAGGTATAGATGAATTGGGTAGGCTAATTTGTCCCTTGTGTATGAGTGTGAATGAGTACTGTATGTATGTATGTATGTTTCCCAGAGATGGGTTGCAGCTGGAAAGGCATCCGCTGTGTAAAACAAAAATGCTGGATAAGTTGGCGGTTCATTCTGCTGTGGCAACCCCGGATAAATAAAGGGACTAAGCTGAAAATAAAATGAATGAATAAACCATTTATTAAATATTTATAAATGGAAGGGATTAGGTTGAATTTTACTATGGTAGTTACATGCTATCTTATGACAGTGGTTTTTAAACTTTTTTTTCCTCCATATGGGTAGTCGGCACTAAGCTTGTGTTCATTGTTTCACCTGCTGATATAATATTAACAATATTAATATCGTTAATATTAATCCTAAGATTTGAAGACAGCAAGCACTGGACCAGAGAACTCATGTGCAGAGCTCGTACATTTATTCGTATGATCAAATGGAGTGTATTTGGAAATGCTGTGTGTTTGCCTGCGCACTAAGGCTAATATACACATACTGTACAAAATAACAACACAGGCTCATTGTGAAGACGTAGTCCCGAGTACGTTTCTGGAGGCCGCACATTACGTGGTCAGGGGTACGTATGGCTGCGTTTCATTTTTTTTAAACGAACGCTACAGGGCGGTGTGACGCCTTTTCTTCTCGCGCTTACCGGCCGACCGCCTCGTGTGGATGACTTTACCGCTGCAACCAGTTTTTCCCGTTAGCTCGTCGTGTTCGTCGGCGGACTCGAGCCACAGAGAGGAGTTGACCATCACGACGACGCCGGGGTTCGATTCCGGCGAGGAGCGGTTCCAGAAAGCAGGTAAGACTTACACAGAATCCATGTAACGAAGTAAACCAGTAAACAACAGGGTGAGAATGCAATGAAGTCTAAAAATGAGACGAGGGGTTTTTGTTTTGTTCTGGATTGCTTTTTTTAAAACTGTTGGTTGGGTTTAGGGAAGTGGGTGGGTGGGTCAATCAATAAAATTTTGGTTGTGTTTAGGGAAGGGGGAGGGTGGGTCAGTCCGATCGGATGGTCAGTCAGTTGTTCAGTCAGCCAAAAACGGTCGGCCGACAGTGGCCTCTGGTGGGTTTACGCGAGAACGGCAGGCGTAAACGGCACTCGCGAGAGACACTTGAGATCTCAAAAAGCATCCGCAGCGGCCTCTCGTGGACTTGCCAAAGCAAAAAGTGCAAAAAGACGTACCTCACGGGACGTATTCCGCGGCCTCCAGAAACGTACTCGGGACTACGTTCTCAGAATGAGCCTGGGTTGCAAAATAAATAAATACAAATCAAAGTAAATTTTTGTATGATTTTAAATGTTATAATGTTTTTTCTGACATATGAAACACAAAAAACATGCTATGATGCACTGTCAGGAGCATGTCAAACCAACAGGTTGTGAAATAACTCATAAAGCCACATTGGCCAATCAGTAGCCTGAAAAAGTGGAGATAGAAGATCTGCTGTCAGACAAAGGAGAAAACAGATCATGTAGAATAAGCAGTGTATTGAATTGAATTACTGAGTGTTGGGAAATGTCCACCGACGACCGATCTAACAGATTCAAATGTAGTTTTGTTGTCTATTTTCAACTGGAAAGTATCCAAGCAACATCACTTGGGACTTGAGCAACATTGCTCAAAAAATTGCCTGGGGTATTTCACTTTAAGTGATTCTCATTTCCCGTTCCTGTGGTGCAAACATGCTAGAAAGTGCAAAGATTTGCTTGTAATTCGTAAGTGTGAATTTAAAATGACAGGATGTAAACCGGAATCCTGACAGATCAGCTCGAATTCACCCTCATGAATTACGGCTGAACCAGTTCCTAATTTGAAATGTGTGTTTAAATGGCAGTGGGTTATTACTAAAGTTTCCCCAGAACAAAAGCTGTGCAGGAACTGTGGGCTGTGACTCAGATGAAGTATTGCTGAGATGAGTCATCCGAGCCAGAGTTGAAACTGCTCATTATGACAATACACAGCAAAACCCCGAGGCTCTGTGCTCACAGGCAGACTGGCCTTTATGCAGGATCCGAAATGCTCTTAGCTAAATACACAGCCTTTATACCTGGAATCTAATGAGGGACATACTCACTTCAGTAGCTCTTGTACAGAGTTCTCAGTAAGGAGGTCCTCTTAACCCATCTGCTGTTTGTATACCTCGGGCAATCTGACCTTTAAAGGGAAATGAGCACAGGTTTACGAGAGTGTGTGCCAAAGGGATAAAAACGCATCACACATAATAGCTCTCATCCAATTCCTAGCAAGCTGTCTATGAGGGCAGAATTTTAAGACTACTAAATCTGTTATTTATGAGGTTATCGTGTCAGTTCCTGTCTATCTATCTATCTATCTATCTATCTATCTATCTATCTATCTATCTATCTATCTATCTATCTATCTATCTATCTATCTATCTATCTATCTATCATCTATCTATCTATCTATCTATCTATCTATCTATCTATCTATCTATCTATCTATCTATCTATCCATCCATCCATCCATCCATCCATCCATCCATCCATCTATCTGTAATAATAATAATAATAATAATAATAATAATAATAATAATAATGTTTTATTTATATAGCGCCTTTCCATAGCTCAAGGCACTTTACAAAAGAAATAATACAAGCAGACATTGAGACAATAAACAAGTAGAGACAACATTAGACAGGTAGGCTTGCAAACATACAAGGAGTCAAAAATAACAAACTGGATTTACAAAACAAGACCTACGAGACAGATATATAAAGTAAAGTTGGGTCAAAAAAGTGGTCAGTTTAGTGATGAGAAGAGTGACATTCGGACAACAAGTGAGTTTTAAGTAATGATTTGAATTCTGGGATATTATTAACAGAGCGGAGTGAATGTGGTAGAGAGTTCCAGAGTTTGGGTGCAATGACACTAAATTATCTGCCCCCCATTGAAGAGAGGCGGTACCGAGGGACAGCAAGAAGGCCAGAGTCAGAGGAGCGTAGTGAGCGAGTAGGAATGTAGGGGACAAGCATGTTGCAAAGGTAAGAGGGGGCTAGGCCATTTAAGGATTTGAATACAAGCAGGAGAATTTTTAATTTAATGCGGTAAGCGACTGGGAGCCAATGGAGATCGTGCAAGATTGGGGTTATGTGAGCAGAGCGTTTGGTATGAGTGAGTATTCTAGCTGCGGAGTTTTGAATATATTTTAATCTGGAGATAAGGCAGGCAGGTAGACCAATGAAGAGAGCATTACAGTAGTCAATGTGTGATGTGACAAACGCATGGACAACAGTCTCATATATATGTCTGTCTATATATATATATATATATATAT